>MU228497.1:179776-194067 GCA_018584345.1 Thuja plicata | reverse complement strand
TTAAATTCATATATATATATGTGTGTGTGTGTGTGTGTGTGTGTGTGTGTGTGTGTGTGTGTGTGTGTGTGTGTGTGTGTGTGTGTGGATTAATTGTTTTAAGTGGTTAAGTTTTAAGATCTGATTCACCCCCCCTCTTAGAATCTTACTTTCCCCATTATTGTACTTCCAAAAATTGGTATAAAAGCACAGTTCACCTACAAAAGCCTTTAATCATCTTGTGAGTACAGATCTTGAGATGGAGGTTTACAAGTTGGGTAAAGTCATTGAGAATCAAAAGATTGAGATTCAGCTAGCATTACATCAGCTTGAGATAGCAAGACAAGAATTGAAGAAATCATTGAAAGATAGGAAAGATTTGGCCAAACAAATGAATGATACTCATTACCAGGAAGATGACACTGAAAATCTATTTCAGAATGGAGATTCTACTGAGAGCGATGTAGCAATTGCAAATCTACTGGAAAAGAACAATTCACTATGTGAAGAAGTCAAAAACTTGAAAAGAGAACAAGAATTTCAGACAGTGAGACTATGTGAAGTAGTGGAACAAAAGAAGAAAGTTGAAGATGACAAAGCTATGGCAGAAGAAGATAAAAGAGTGATAACTGTCAAACTTGATGAAAGGACACATGATGTGAAAATGATGACAATCAATCAAGTTGACATGGAAAATCAACTACTACTTGCAAATCAGGAGATTAGTATGAAAGATATGGAAATGATGAATCTGAGATCTGAGAACAATCAATTGAAAGATGATTTGAGATCAAAGAAGGAACTAAATGAAAGGCTGGATAAACCTAATGAAGCCTTGACTCATTTTGAGAATATGATGGAAGCATCAAGAAGGCCAAAAGATTATTCTAGATTATGTCACACTGAACCAAAGACATCTACTGAGAAAGGAGAATCATCTAAGAATGGTGAAAGGAGGAATGCAAAGACAAAGCACAACAAGCCTGTTTGCCACCACTGTGTAAAACCAGGTCATACAGCAAACATTTGCCAAAGCAAGAAAGGTAAGTCCAATCCTAAACCTAAGTTCAATGGTTACTATTTTAATTTCGAGAAATTTGGACATAAAGCACATGAATGTTGGGCTGAACCAAGTGATGCACCTCCCAAACCAAGATTTAATGGTTATTTTCACAAGTGTCAGAAACATGGCCATAAATCACAAGACTGTAGATCCAATGCTAAATAGTAATGGACATCAAAGACACAAACAAAAGCATCTAGGAAAGGAAACACTTACAATTGGGATTATAACACAAGGTAGAGTTGTCATTACTGTGAAGAATATGGACATGCACCTGAAGATTGCTTAAAGACACATTTCAGAGGGAAATCTAAGAGTTGGATGAATGGAAGCCTAGTCTATTTTAGTTGTTTTAAGATAGGTCACACTAAGAGAGAGTGTAGGACAAGAGTTCATACTCCTACTGTTGAAGAAATAAGAGCACAGATGAACCAGACATGGGTAAGGAAAATAGAGCTGAGCAGCAGTGAATCCACTGAAGCCGAGTTCACCCAATCCAATGGATCAGGTGATCACACCATCTCTAACTGAGCAATAGTGGTATGTAAGGAACTACATTTAAATTTCATATCTTACATCAGTTCCTAACATATAAATGTGAAAAATTCCATATCTACATATGTTGAGATGCACCAGGACATGTTTGTGACAAATGCCAAGAAGAGTTAACTGTACTATAGGTGTCGAGTTGGTTGGCCGAGTAAGTTGTGTGATGGTCGAGTATGGTAAGCCGAGTGATATGCAAGTTGTGTTGGTCATCCAATGACAGCTGGCTTGCACTAACCTAACATGAAGAATATTTATTTCTTATCTACTTTGACCTTTCGAGTCTATATAAGGACGAATAGTTTATTCTTCATTTTACCTTGCAATTTTCAAAATTCACAGAGTGATTGAAGAAGTTGTAGAATTGATCTTAGTAAAGTTTGTTTCAAAAATCTCATCAGCATGCCGTCGGCAACCCTAAGTTGAACAGCCAAAGTGTTACTTGTCGAGGTACCCTATTCTTCATTCTCAAACCCTAATTTCAGAGATTATGGCTGCAATTTCTTCTGCACCAGTCAAAGGAATGGAGGAGGAGCTGAAACAAATTAAGCTGGTAAGAAGTGATGCATGTGCACCACCTAACTTTCGAGCCATTCCCAAAAGTGCAATTTAAGGTGATCTGAATGGAGCCCTCTCATCTATCCCACCAAAGGTACTTATGTTCCATGATGTTAGATCCTGTTACATGGTTAATATTGGCGAAGTAGGTGATAGCAAATTGAGTAAATCCTATAACAAGTTATGCAAAAATGGAGTTCTGAAAGATGAATTCAAGCATTTAGCCGACAAAGGGTTAACTCGTGCCCTAGATTTTCTACCAGACTTCAAGGATGAATGGATCAAGGTTGTTCTAAGTTGAGTTCATAATATGCATATGTGGATGGAAAATGGACCAGTTAGGATCACTGAAGATATTATTCATTGAGTAACTAGATATCATGTTATCAGTGGTAAGCGAACAATGAGAGATCAAAGTAAAGAAGAGATAGCAGCTAACACTGGAGTTGTTCGGAACAATAGAGGTAGGACTATCTCTACAATTGAAGATTTAGAACTTGACTTTGGAGTGAGAGTGATTGCACACAAGTTCTATTAGTCAAGTCGAATGGATAGTGTTCCTTGTACAACTGTGGACCAAGCATGGAAGATAGTCAAGAAGAATCACACCTACAACCTTGCCGAGCTGCAATTGACACAACTAGCTGAGAAATTACTATCTTTCAGAAAAGCTAAAAGCTCATCATGTAAGTTTGGCTCTTTACTAGTTTGCATATTCTTCTATGTACAGAAGTCATTTCCTACACTGGGAAATATTGTTTGGAAGAAGGATATACCTATTACTGTATAGATTAGTGAATGTATTCAGCAATTAGGCAATAATTTCAATAGTATTATGTGAAATTACTTTGTGGAATACAAAAAGAGAATGAGGTTGAGGACTAGAATCCCTAGTTCACTTGTGGAAAAGCATTATGAGGAGATTTTTTTTCTAGTCAACACAGATTACACATACATTCAAGCTGTGACACCTAGGGTATCATGGATAGAGCCATTTCCCTATGAAGTTAACATTGATGAAACATCAACAGCTATCACAGCACTCCTAGCAGAGGAGATTGATACAAAAGAAAAGAGATTTGGAAATTATGATGAAGCTAAGGCAAAGATATCCATGAATCTTAAGGCAGGAACCATGGAGAGAAAGAGGAAAAAGATTGTGAAAATTTTGAAGAAGGGTTGGATTGCCGAGTGATGAGGAGCTAGAGCATGTACCTCTAGACATATCTACTGGACAAGGAGAAGATGTATCTGAAGAAAAAGAAGTAGAAGTCAGTGAATCTGAAGAAGAGATTATTGTTAAGGTAAAAGGAAAGAAACCAGCAGTAGCCAAGGTAACCAAGCCGAGTAAAGCAAAACCTAAAGTTACCCCTCCCATTGCCAATCATCCAAGGATAAGGGAATCTAATGTTACATCTCTAGTAGTGCAAAAAAATGGATATGCAAAGAAGAAGGTTGGAGAGAGTAGTACTAGATCTAAGACTAAATTTTCAACAAAGGTTGTGCCGAGCCTATAGGTAAAGAGACCTAGAATAAAATTACATCTGGATCCAGAAAGTGATGAAGAAAAGAATGAAATTGATGAACCCAACAACATACCAACAAAACCATTCAAGAGACCCACTGATATTAATGAGGTATGTGAGAATTTGAGAAATTCTGCAGGGTTATCTAGTTTTAACTATATCAAATATGAGAAATTGAAGTTAGAAGATAAGCACAAAGTTCAAGAAGCACTACTAGATATGATGTGCAACTTCAATTTAACTCCTATAGAGATAGAAAACAATGTGCTGAGTGAGTTATATGAGTTTCTATCTAGAAAATGGGAATTTGCTCTCACAACTAAGAGACAGATCAGAGAAGGCACATTAGCTCAAGTCATTCCTGAGCTGACTAAGAAACAGAGAGAAAAATTTGTTGAAGAGTATAAGCATAAATTCATACCTAAACAGAGAGGTTATGCTATTTTGAAAAATGATATTGAAAGTGTAGTACAACAGAGTACTAGGATTTGGAAGGAAATCTTTGGATTGATTGCTCCAAAAGAGAAGAAGACTGATGAAGGGACATCTGAGCCTGACAAGACTGGAGCAGAACCAAAAGAACAAATAGAGACAGAAAAACATTGTTGATCTAACAATTGATAGTCCAATTGATGACCCTAGCAATTTGGATGTCGAGGGTCAGGATGAGCCGAGAGACTCAACTATAGAATCACCTATTAAGGCAATTGAGGTTGAAGGAGAGAAGAGTACAGAGGAAGATGAAGAGATAACTCAAAAGGAACCTGAGGATAAAGATGCTCAAAAGGAAGCAGAAAAGGAGAAAACAAATGAACAAGAGGTAATTACACAACATTCACCTATTTTAGAGGTTGTGAAAACAATCTTAGATAGTGGTGAGGAGATGAAGGATACTGACAATGAACCTAAGGAACAAGAAGCAATACAAGTGTTGGTTGATTTACCACACTCGGCATCATCTACTCCCACTGGACTCAAAATAGGAGGTACACCTAATCAATAGGCAATTTTATTTGAATTAAAGGATGTAATGGTGACTACTACTCATACAGGAAAAGGTATTGAGGAAACAAAGCCGAGTTGTAGCTCACCAAACCTTAAGAGGAGGAAAATCATGAGGAAGAAGTCTCCCACTTCTAACATCACATTAGATGAAATTATTATGATTCCACCATGGGATCCCAATGTTTTATCTTATGAATAGATTGAGACTCTTCAAGAATTACTCAAAAGGAAGAAAAGATAGGAGGAAATGAAAAGAGAGCAGAAGCAAAAGCAGGTGTTACATGACATCAAGGACATATTTGTAAAATCTTTTGATATGGAAGATGATAATCCTCAAGCCCCTATTCTTGAATAGTTAGTTCATATTGTGTAAAAGGTGAATGATGACAAAATTGAATCTAATGAAAAGTTATTGCAATGGTCAGAGAGGAAATTTGAGAACAAAGTACTAGCAAAAATCTTAGGAGAGATTGCGGTAAAGCAGGTTGAACTTTCTTCTCTTGTAGAATTTTTGGAGGAAGTTGCAACTAATGTTTATTATTTGTATAAGAAGTTATGTGATGTTGAATTCTTCACAAAGGATAATCTACAAGCCATAGAGAAATTGCAATTAGACTTAAAGTCAATTGGAAGTTCACTAAGTATGGATGCTAGCACTAGCTCCTTACATTTTAACATATTGACTTATGCACAAAGGAGGATAGTCAAGCTCATGGCTGAAGATGGTTGGATTAGGACCAAATTGATTACTATCTAGACCAGCATGATACCTCATCTGGAGGTCATTCAGAAAGAACTTTCATCTGCAAATGAATTGGTTAAGAGAGATTCCCATCTCTCCACTGCAGAAATTTTAGTAAGTCTAGCTGCCGAGCTAGAAGTCAAAATAGAGGTTATGAAGTTTGTTAAGGACAGTTGGGAGACTACATTTGTGTCCACTTTACAACTTCATAAACAATTTTTGGATAAGTATAACTTGACCCCACCTGCAATCAGTGACAAAAACAAGGGGCAATCTGACAGGACTGACACGGATACAACATAAGGAGATCAGTATAGGTATCAATGTAAATATTTTTTTAAGGCATGTATACTATGTAAATTTTTGTATGTAGTATGATGTACATTCCTAGGGGGAGTACATTATGTACTTAGGCAATATTTTGGATGGAACGAATCAAAAGAAATGATAAGTGTGTTTTTGCCATTAATATCAAAGTGGGAGATTGTTAGTCCCTAAGTTTTGTTGATGATTAGTGACCAACACTTAGTCATTTACTTAGGCAGTTTTAGTTGGTTATCACTGTGGCCGAGCTAAACATTAAAGGTTGAGAAAAATTGTCGAGAAAGTTTTAGGTTGTCGAGTTACATCGTGCCGAGCGACAGAGATGTTAAGTGCCGAGCTGAACAGTTTTTGCATACATGTCAGGATTGATTCAAATTTTGATGTAAAATGTTTAGGCTGACTTGTATGAGATTTGGGCTGACATTTGTACACATTTAATATTTTTCTACTGAGTTAATTACACATTTAATTGTTTTATACTATGCATGGCATGGAGCAAATCAGAAAATCAGAATGCCTTGGGGGTATAAATAATAGATCTTGATTGTTGATCTAGATCTCCCTGCCAGATCCAAAAAGACATATAAGATTACTTCTAACCCTAGAAGATAGTGACAAAAAGAGATACTAAGTGTAAGAAAAGGGTTGTTGTTCATGAAAAATGAACAGTGAGTTATTTTGTGAAGAAACCTAGATCAAGCAGAATGATAGAGCAATGAAAACCAGAGTAAAGACATATCAGATTGTGAGATCATAGAAGGTATTGGAAAGAGCAGATCCATCATCAGCATCTGAGTGCATAATGAAGGATCACTACTTGAAACATTCTTACAAGTGTATCAGGTGAAATCTCTTAATAGAGTGGTTCTAGTAGACCGTTTTAAATCTCTTAGTCGAGTGCTTACTTTACTGTAAGTTGAAATCCTTTGACAAGGTAGATTGTAATGATCTTTAGTTCTTAACCAAACAGACCTTTAACCAGGTAGATTGCATTTTGTAATCAAACTCTTGTAGCCATAACCGGCACACTTTATTGTTGCAGTAGTGAAGATTTTGTGGGTGTCATCCCCACCCCAGTTTTACCTATTTGGGTTTCTGGGTTACCAAAATTCTATGTTATGAGTTATATATTTCATGTTGTGGATATTATCTGATGTTAGGTTAAATTCATATATATATGTGTATGGATTAATTGTTTTAAGTGGTTAAGTTTTAAGATCTAATTCACCCCCCCTCTCAACTTCTTTCTTTCCCCATTATTGTACTTCCAACAACTTGCACTTCATACTTGCATATATATGCACACTAACATACATACATACACATGCTTACATGTGCACATTTCTATATTCATATGCTCACATACAACATATACATATATATGTGAGTCTACACTTACATTTAGTAAATTTTGCAAACAAAATATGATCATAACATGTTCTCCTTGTTTTGAATAAGTAAGCCTGGGTGCGTTGTCAATGGTTTCACAGCAGACAAGCATGTCAGGAAAGAGAAATTAAAGGACAGTGATTAGTGGTAGCACAACTGATTCTATTGCTCCAGATGTGTAGTTAACAGAACAAGTGGATGCAAATCAAGAATCTTTTGCACAACAAGATTATATTGCAGATCGCATTGCAGGAAAGTGAAACACAATGACAGTTAAGAGGGGTAGAAGAACTATAAGAGTTACTCCAGGTGTGCACTTCATAGAATAAGTGGAAGTACATCAAGAATATATTGATGTTCTTATTGGAAATGTACAAGTGGATGCAACAACAAGCAGTAGAGTGGAGGCTAACACAAGTAATGTTGTCTGTCCACCCCCATTATCAAAGTGGACACAAGAGAGCATGGAGGATGTTGTTGCAAGCATAGAAAATGATGAGATTTCAATAAGGGGTGCAACAAAGAAGTGACACATACCTTCTTCCAGCTTGCGGGCATGGCTAATGGGAACAATAGTTATCAAGCGTAAGGGCCCAAAAATAGTCCTCACTGTTGAAGAGGAGGAAGAAGTTGTGGAATGGTGCAAGTCCATGTCAGATATGGGGAAAGGGCTGGAAGTTAGGCACTTTCCATCGAATGTTTCCCATATTACTACAGGAAGGGTTACCCCTTTTATGGATGGAATGTCGGGCAGATCATGGTGGCACGGTTTTAGTTGCTGGCATAAGGACTTATCAATCATAATAGCATAAGGTATGGATACAGATAGGGCTATAATGGTTCACACTAGAATCATAGCATGTTTCTATGACAACTTGGAATGCATATACAACCTTAACAATTATGGGTCTAGCATAATTTGGAACTAGAATAAAATAGGTGTGCAAGCTAGAAGGAACTGTGGTATACAAGTAATTGCATGTAGGGGAAAAAGATCTGTCCCACATCTAATCTCAAAAAGGAGGGAGTGGATCATTGTCCTTGCCTGTGTGAGCGCTGCTAGTTTGAGCATGCCTGAATTTTACCTGTTCAAAACAAAGAGGAATATTAAAAATTACATTGTCAATTGTGAGCCAGGGTGTGCATGGCAATACAAGAACATGCATGGATGAAAAAGGAACTATTTATGAATTGGTGGGAACACTTTGCAAGAAAAATCCTTGCTAGAGTGTCCCCCTAAAACATGGCACTTCTTATATTTGATGGTCACGACAGTCATGTGGCATTTAATACTATTGAGAAAGCAAGATGTCTTGGAATAGAGCTCCTCACACTTTGTGCACATACCATCCATAGGTGTCAACCGTTGGATGTGAGTGTGTTTGCACCTTTCAGAACATACTTCAAAGAACATAGGAACCTGTGGTTGGTCAATAACCCTCAATTAGAAATTGGTCGTGAAGAGTTGGCAACTCTATCCAGTAAAGAATTCAAGCTGGCATTGACTCTCACCAATATAATTAGTGGGTTTCATAGGACAGGCATATGGCCTTTGAACATGGATGCATTGGTGCATGATATGAGACCCATGCATATGGCCTTTGAACATGGATGCGTTGGTGCATGATATGAGGCCAATTGAAGGTTTTTTTGTAGATGAGGATGAGGCTGCAACATATTCAGGTCAGGAAAACCATGAAGCCACAGTAGATGTGGATGCAGAGGCAATTATAGTTCAGGCATTTATGCAATTGAATGGTTACGGTGAAGAGCAATTAGATAATTTTGTTGCATGTTACAGTGACCACAATCAAAGGGAACCACAAAATGCGACTGCCCAAGCACACCCAGCCAACCAAGAGCACCCAAAAAACCATGAGCAACAAACCAAAAATGGTAGAGAGAGTGTTGCACAAGTGTTCAGCTTACCATCTCTAGCTATAGTACCTGATTGGTTACATGAGGAATCCACTAATATTGGTCAACCAATTAACTGTGTTGAGGATGTTTCCCTCTCACTTCCATCACCACCCCATCTTGACTCAGCAAATGTGATTCACTACTTCACAAATGAATCAAATTGGGATGAGTTGGATACTCAGAACTATGAGGATGTACTAGAAGCAAGTGACCATGATGGTGACACTGACTTTGTGCCATGTATGACAGATCCCTCAAACACTGATCAACCAAATAACACTTCTAGCAGATTCCTCATTTTACCAATGTAAAGGATGCAACAAAGTAAATGTGGTGCAGGCTCAGGGGTGCTTCGTCTAAGCAGAAAGTCATAGGTACTCACATCTGATGACTACATTGTACAAATGGAAGTGCAAGAATGGATTAAGAAGCAAATGGAGGAGAATGCACAACAAAAGAAGGACTATATAATGGAAAGGAAAGTAGAAAGAGAGGAAAACACAATAGTATCTGAAATTCTGAGGGCAAAGAGAGTTCAACAGAGATTGAGAGACGCTGCAGAGAAAGAAAAATGGGTAGAGGACAAGGCACATCGAAAGAAAGAGTTGAGGAAAGCAAGAGAAGAGAACCAAAACATGCCTAAAAGACATGTAGCCAACAAGGGAAATACATCTTCCCAATTCACAACCATTACAGTCAGTGATTCTGCTGAAGATACAGTCTTTACACCTGAACCAGTCACAATTAGCACTCCCAGTACACCTCTTTCATCTCAACACCCTATACTTCTTGAAATGTACAATGCACTAGCCCCGACATTAGCAACCATTAATGCATAGGAATTAAAAGCCCCTCAATCCTCCTCATAGGGGTCAACCAATGGTGACCAGAGAAATGCAATACTAGCCCAACTAGTAAATATAATTAAGAACACACCGACTCATACAACAACTCCTAGCAGTGGACAGAGTGTTGCAACTCGAAGCGTCAGTCCTATTCCTTTACCCAGTTTTATGGATAACTAATGGAGCTCATTTTTATGTGTCTTCCCTATGCCTCTGCTAGATTTAAATGCAATCAAGTACAATGGGTGTGGCAACCATTTTTTGGGGTCTAATATCGAATGTAATTTTTAGCAAAGTTATGGGTTTTATCTTTTGCAGCACTAAATGACAAATAGAAATACATATAGTCAATGTTTAGTGGAATGAAATGTGCAATGTGTAATGCATACAGTTATTGTTGTCTATTCAATGCATGACTACTTATTCACAGTATACATTACAGCCCAAGACAATGATAAAATAGTTAGGCACACGCATTGAACAATACTTTGAATAAGTAGTCATGTTGTCATATGTAAAACATACCAATACATATGACAACATGACTACCAATTAAACTACTATAATGAACGTACCAATTCAACACAAGACAATGATAAACTACAACATGAAATAATTAAGTAATCGAATTGTTACAAGTACCCTAAATTTTAACATGAAACTAAATTATATTCTAAACCTTCAAATAGAGTCTAATGTCAAAGTATAACCTGAATCTAAATAATCAAATGAACACGACTTCATAATGCATACATTCAATTATGTTTGCAACTACCAATTCAATTACTATATTGAACCTAGTAATTCAGCAAAAGACAATGATAAACTACAACATGAAACAATATTATTAAGTAATTGAATTACTGAAATGAGTGTAAATTTTAACATGAAACTAAATTAAGTAATGAGACTTTAAATGAATAAATGTGAAAAATAAAAAGCAATAAACAATCAAAAAAAGCAAAGAAAATAAGCACTCCATGGTTTCATAGCCTTAGTAAAGTCAAAAAGACTTTACCTATTTGCAGTCATTTTGATGTTCTAGCTCTTCACTTGTCAACCAAGGATCCGTGGAAGGGTCAAATTAATAATTCACGTATATAATAACAGGAAAGAAAACTATATAATGCCTTAAAATTAACTGTTACCGATTAAAATTGGTGTGTTGATAAGGGTGCCAGCAAGAAGTTGAGTCCACTTTTTGGGCAAAAAGTGGAAGTGTTTTTCTTGTTTTTCAAATTTTCTGTCAATTGATGTAAAAATTTGAGGCACTTAGAGATTGAATATTTAAAAAATTCACTAATAGAAAATGTAGTTCTCAAAGTCTATTTTTCAAATATGTAATTTATTTGAATACCCACAATGGTAGAAAATATATTTGGTAGGCATGTTTAAAAAACTCTTTTTCAAAATGCCTGTTTCAGGACCATACCCCGCATGTGTACGACCACCCTATTTTGAAGTAAATAAATGAATTTTTCTAAATTCTTTTGGGAGAAGGTACCTAACACATCAAAGATTGGTCAGAATATTTTTTTATTTTTTTTAATTAAATATGTTTTTTTTTTATTAATTTTTAATTGACTATAAAGTACATTTTCAAAACTTCTCGTGTACGACCACCATAATTTGATGAAAATTTCACTTTTTAGATTTTTATTTTTATTTTGAATAAAATTCTATGTAGATTGGTCTCATATAATTCATTTTTTCAAAAACGTAAAATCAAAAAAGTTATTAAAGTTTTAGTGAACCTTACTATTTTAAGTTTAGGTACCACTTTTGATTAATAAATATTGTAAAAATAGTAAAATTTATCATATCACTATAAAATTTATGTTTTTGAAATCTAGACAGTAAGATCTCTAATGGGTTTCAATTTCATTAAAAAATTTGATTAGGAAGACCCTCAAAAAATTACGGCAATACAGAAATCTGGTGTTCAAATGCCTTAGCCATTATTTTGGAGGTCCAAGCATAGGCTTGGTCCCACCAAACCTGTCTCGAACCGAAATCCAATGCAAATGGTGGTTTGGTAAATTCAAATTTTTAAAAACGGGAACATGTTTAAAAATGTGTACCCGTTTCTTAAATGTAATATATCGGCATGTAAAAATGAGTTTTAAAAAAAAAAAAAATGGGCACCTGTTTTGAAAAATGGGCACCCATTTTTTGAATTTTGGATCAGGTGTCCGAGCCTAAGACGGGTGCCCATTTTTTTCAAAATGAGTGTCCATTTCTAACGGTAGTTTTCAAGCCCACAAGACTTCCGCGAAATTGGTACCCAACTTCTTGCACTTACCAATAAACACATTTTAATAACAATTAAGAGAGAGTGTTGTCAAACTCTACCATGTGACCTTCATCTATCACCCGATGCTGCCCAAGTCTTCTCCTAGTAGCAGACCTACAAAAATTTGTAACAAGTGGTGGAAGTAACTTAGTCACGGAATTTATCATTCAATTAATGCATGCACAACATAACATCAAACATCACATGATTAAACATCACATATACTGAAATTTGTGAAATTATTACTATATATATAACATTGTGAAATTATTGCAAAATATGTCACTGAAATAGGGAACATTATGAATTTATTGCAATATATATAACATTGTTAAATTAGTGCAAAAGATGTCACAAAAATATGGAGCATTGTAAATTTTTTCAATATATATATATATATAACATTGTTAAATTAGTGCAAAATATGTCACAGAAATAGGGAACATTGAGAATTTATTGCAATATATATAACATTGTTAAATTAGTGCAAAATATGTCACAGAAATACAAGAAGAACATAAGGTGTTAGAAGGGCCAACAATGTGTCTGCATGCACCTCCAAATATGTGACACACAATTGGTCCTTCCAACACCTATGCCCCTATTGATGAGTGGAAGGCGTGAATATAGCAACATACAATACAACAACTATAAGAAGAGAGCATCAATGAAGGATGTCAACAGAACTGAGAATTACAGACACTTCCTCACAATTATACAAAATTGGTCATTTAATTTGTGGTTGTTGTATTTGGAATTCAAATAGTGGTGGGAATGCATTGGTCATTTCATGCATAAAAGCACAAGCATTTGCATTCATATAGTGGATTGAAGTACATATTTGAATACAGGAACTTGCATTTTAAAATTGAAGTATAGGATCATAGTTCACTATAATATCATGAGTGCTACATTATCCACTATTAATACACCGTACTAAAAGGAGTAAGGCAAAATAATTTCACTGCATAATGTAGCATCCATAAGCCTTAATGAACTATGGTGTCTTTAAAAAGACATGAAATCATTATCCAGTTATGCACACACATTGAACAATAACCAACTTGTGTAATCATTGTTTCTTGTGATTGCAGCATCACATGAAGTAGAGAAGAGTGAATAATACAACATATTGTCATGATTAATTTGAAAATGTTCCCTATTTCGGTCACATACAATAACAATACTTGTATGTACATGCAAGTATGAAGTGCAAGGGAATACAGTAACAATTTTTATTTAGAGTGGGAGATGGATATAACAGAAATGCATACATCGACAATGTTCCCTATTTCTATCACATATAACAATAATACTTGCATGTACATGCAAGTACGAAGTGCAAGGAAATACAATAACAATTTTTTTTTAAAGTGGGAGATGGATATAACAGAAATGCATACATCGACAATGTTCCCTATTTCTATCACATATAACAATAATACTTGTATGTACATACAAGTATGAAGTGCAAGGGAATACAATAACAATTTTCATTTAAAGTGGGAGATGGATATAATAGAAATGCATACATCGACAATGTTCCCTATTTTTGTCACATATAACAATAATACTTGTGTGTACATGCAAATATGAAGTGCAAGGGAATACAATAACAAATTTTGTTTAGGGTGGGAGATGTATATAACAGAAATACATACATCGACAATGTTCCCTATTTCTGTCACATATAACAATAATACTTGTATGTACATGGAAGTATGAAGTGCAAGGGAATACAATAACAATTTTTTTTAGAGTGGGAGATGGATATAACATAAATGCATACAGTCAATGTCCAATAGATGAAATGAAGGAAAATGCACACAGTCCAATTATGTGCGTCAAATAGATTAATGATACCAATATGACAGCATGACTACTTATTCACAGTATACATGGTTCTATGGTTCCCTGTGGATAGTTATTGGGCTAGGATATTGCTATCGTGAAAACTAGTTATGCACACGCATTGAACAATAAGCAACTCATGAAATCATTGTTACTTGTGATTGGAGCATCACATGAAGCAGAGAAGAGGAAATAATACATATATATACACACACACACAGACATGTATGTGTGTGTGTCTATATATATA
>MU228497.1:142908-153600 GCA_018584345.1 Thuja plicata | reverse complement strand
TATATATATATATATATATATATATGATTAAAACGACAATGTTCCCTATTTCTATCACATATATTGCAATAATTACAATGGATAATGTAGCATTCATAAGCCTCTAATGAACTACGGAAATCACTACAAGGAAATCAAGAAAACAACTTATGCATCACAAGGAAATCATGAAAATAAGTTATGCACACTCATTATAAGAGAACAGACAGAAACCTTCGACACCCAGAAATGATTAAACTTGAAATATTTGACAGATAAATGATTAAGCCCTAGAAATAAGTCAACCAAATGATTCAAACTATAAATACACTATATTAAAAAGAAATATAACATCTTTTCATGATTAAATCAACAATGTTCCCTAATTCTGTCACATATTTTACAATAATTACATGAAAACCAGTTAAGCACACACATTGAACAATAAGCAACTAGTGAAATCATTGTTACTTGAGATTGGAGAATCACCTAAAGCAGAGAAGACGCGCAAAGATGATCGTTGTGAGCCGAGAGGAGGCGCAGAGAGAATAGAAGGCGGAAAAATGGCGAAAAAAATAAACTGCGCATGGTTTTAGGGTATTCGATGGGCAATTAATGGGTAACCCAACACCCATTACGTGGCACCGCTTGGATAGTAGTGGTGTCAATTTGATTTGTTATGGGTCATCAACATGCTATAATAACATGTTCACACAAACAATTAAAGTGTTAGGGTGATTAAATGGGGTCATCGGCAGGTTAGAATAACATGTCGACACAAACAATTAAAGTGTTAGAGTGATTATTTTATAATCATCCCTAAATGGACCAATGCCAAAAACATATTGGTCATGGGTGCAATAGTGATCAGTTATTGGGTCTAAACTAATTATGTTTTAAACATTTTATTGTCGCATATTGGGGGGGTTTGGGGGCGGGTACTGGGTGCCACTTTTGAAATGGCACTTTTTGACCACTTTGCACTTGACAATCTCTATAGAGAGATGGACGAATACCCAAAAGATGAAACCTTAGCTTTAAGCTCCCGACTCACCTATGGAGACACACCAAAGAAATTGAGGAAATTTGCTTTACGGTTTAGGAGTTCTAGGTACACAAAGTTAGCCTGGGCGGCTACTGGGTCCTTTCCCCTAGAAGAGGCATAAAGAGAAAAAGTTAAATTTGTAAAATCTAGGGGAGATGACCGAGTAACCATTAGGGGGCCCAATAACCATGACCTTTTTGTCATTTTTACCCCACAATTACTAATACCAAAGGAGCCCCAAAAATGATAATAATGTACTAATTGTCAATCACACATGTACTAATAACTGATGTAGCACTAGTCTTACTTCTCCCTAGCTTCCTCTAGGGTCTCTTAGGTCAATCTTCTAACCTACTAGGGTTCTCTCAATAACCCTATTCTCCTTAGGATCTTCTTAGAAGAACCTAATACTTTCAACTAGTGGACACCAACAAAGTAGAATCCAAACTCTTCATGCTCTCTCCTAGACCCAAATTGATCTTTCTTGCTCCATCTGCACAATTTGATCCAAATGGATCCCAAAAATTCTCATATGGAAAGTTAGTCTCCAATATTTTTAATTGAAAAAATTTCAATGTCCACAACTTTCTTTGTAAGTGAAACCCTAAACGAGTTCCAAGTCAATTTCACCCAAAATAGGGCTACTAGCTTTAGGCCTAATTAGGCTCCTTTTCTGAAATAACTCTTAAAACCTCTAAACAAGTACCAAAATAAACTCAATATCCTAATACCTTTTATCAAGAACCTAAGGAATTTCTAGGTCTTGGCTCTCATAGGTGACCGTACAGTACCTCCTACATTCATGCCTAAAATTCAGGGTTTTAGGTCTTTGACACTGTCTGCACAAGAAATGAATCTTCTTGGCTAGAATATTAGCTTACACAAAATTATCCTTTGAGTTAGGATTCCTTCACTGACTCTCCTACCTTCCCAAATTCACTGATTGAAGCTATGAATGCTTTCAATCCTTCTAACAAGCTATGCAATCACTGGTGATCCCTAGCCATGCCACTCTGGCTCACCTAGGGCATCGCTTTAAAAATGATTTCCATGCTCTTCTGGGCCCCACCTTCATTGTAAATATGGTACATGGAGTCACCTCCCATAATCCAAGTGCCCGTGCAAATTCCATGGTGGAAGATGGAGCTATGACTCCATTTGTAGACAATGCCTAATTCAGACCAGCGACTGGGCCAAACTTAAAAGATTTTTGTACAAGCAACCAAAACTATTGAATCAAACAATCTAACACCATAAGAAGTCTTAAAACAACCAAAATTACACTAATAAAAACTTACAGAAATTATTTCAATCCATTAAACCACCCATTCCCTTCAAAACACACAAACAATCACTGTTATTGTATTACACAGTCCGTACACAAAATCACTCCAACTTGCCAACCCTGCAAAAAGATCGAGGATGGTCTTATATAGTTGAAAAAAACACTAGAAAACTGATTTCAGACAGTTAGGGAACTAAATTCCTCGATGTTACATTCTTGTCATAAATGTTGTCAATGTTGTCAATGACAACATTCACAACTTTTTGGATATGCTATCCAAACTTGGTGTAACCTTGTCCAAAGTTGTCCAAACCACTAATTAGGATAAAATAACATCAAATAAGACCTCTAGTCTCTCCTTTGACTCATTTTTTCATGAAATACCAAAAACCCCTAATTGGACCTAAAAGGACACAAAGGTCTCTAAGGACCTAACAAGACACATCCTCCTACTTAACACTCTATAAACTAGGATTCTTAGTTTTTTCATGAAATACCAAAAACCCCTAATTGGACCTAAAAGGACACAAAGGTCTCTAAGGACCTAACAAGACACATCCTCCTACTTAACACTCTATAAACTAGGATTCTTAGTCCCTTTATTCACCTAGTGGTCTGGCTAGAACCACTACAAGCCAAAACATAGAAGAATCCCTAGGTTCTATTGTATCAACTAGCCTACCTAGGTGCTCCTGCACCATACTCCCCCAAAAAGGAAATGCGATGTCACTCTAGTGGATAGTAGATCCTCTAGGATGCCCACCTTCTTGAAATATGCCTCTACAATCCATGAGGCCTTTGACTCTGGTCGATCCTTCCACTAAATCAAATGTTCCATGTAGAGTTTATGTCTAGTATCCTTCTTAACCCGGGACTCCAGAACTTTGTCAACTACCATCTAAAACTTTGGAGGTAAGACAACAACCTCCACATCATCACCGACCCCCTGATTGTTTGGATTGATCTCATCCAATTTCCATCTAAACTGGATTAAATCTTGAACATTAAACACTGGAGATATGCTCAAGTCTGAAGGTTAGTCCACTTTATAGGCATTAGCCCCATATTTTGCCAATATTTTGCAAGGTCCCACCCTTTTCATCTGAATCTTGGTAGGGACACCCTTCTGTAGCCTTGATTTGTTCAAGTGGACCATTACATAGTCACCCACCTCAAACTGCACATCCTTCCTCTTTTCATCAACTTTTGCCTTTACCTTTTGTTGACTGTCTTAGATCTGCTTTCTGACTTGGTCTTGTATCTCCTTCATGGTATGTGTGAATTCCTCTGCATGGCCCCTTTTGTACTCCATACCTCCAAGATCTCTGAGCTCACAAACACCCCTAGGGTGCATGCCATAAAAAAACTCAAATGGGCTCTTTCTTGTCATCCTATTCTTACTGTCATTGTAAGCATATTCTGCTTGGGGAATGACCACATCCCAAGTCTTCCCATACTCCTTAGTTAGGCACCTCAAGAGATTACCCAACACCCTATTTACCACCTTAGTTTGGTCATCAGTTTGAGGGTGGTAAGTTGATCCAAAAGATAGGTTAGTACCCAGCCTAGTCCACAAAGTCCTCCAAAAATGACTAATAAATTTTGCATCCCTATCAGAGACTATACTCAAAGGAAGACCATGAATTCTCACAATCTCTTTAAAAAAAAAAATAATAAATGTGACTAGCATCATTAGTAGTTTTACATGGAATTAAACGCCCCATCTTACTAAATCTATCAACAACTACATAGATGTTATCATACCCCTGCTTGGTTTTGAGTAAGCCCACAATAAAATCCATACTCACACACTCCCATGGCCTGTTAGGGACTGGTAGAGGCTGATACAACCCTGCATTACTCATTCCTCCTTTTTCCTTCATGCAAACAACACACTGATCCACATACTTGGTGACATCTTTCACCAACTTTGGCCAATGGTAGAACCTTTGGACTAGTTCCAAGGTCTTGTCCTTACCAAAATGACCACTTAGAGAACCATTATGTTTCTCTTGTATGAGATTAATCCTCATTGACCCTTTAGGTACACATAATTGATTGCCCTTGAACAACAATCCATTTTGTAGAGTAAAATTAGAGAACTTGCTATGAAAGTGATTTGTAAAGTCAACACATACCTTATAAGCTTCTCCAAAATCCTCATCAACTTTGTAGAGATCTCTGAAACTATCAATCCTAATACTATTCAGTTGGACTTCTTGCACTGTCAACAATCTCCTGCTTAAGGCATCTGCCACCTTGTTAAGTTGACCCTTCTTGTGTTTTATAGTAAAAGTGAATGCATGCAAGTACTCCATCCACTTCAAATGTCTATTTCTCAACTTCTCTTGCATATTAATATAACTAAGAGCCTGATTATCAGTAAATACTACAAGCTCTTTAGGCAATAGATAATGCCTCCATTTCCTCAAAGATTGAACTAGAACATATAGTTCCAAATCATAAGAATAATACTTCTTCTTAGCCTCATTCAGTTTCTCACTAAAGAAGGCAATTGGCTTACCCTCTTGACTCAATACACCCCCTACTGCCATTCCACTAGCATCACACTCAATGGTAAACAACTTCTCAAAGCTTGGCAATTATAGGATTGGTTGAGTAGCCACTTGTTTCTTTAGTAACTCAAAGGCTTTCCCTGCTTCTACTATCCATCTGAACTTAGTTTTGACCCCACCCTCTATAGTATCCATCAATGGTGCACATATCCTACTAAAATTCCTAATAAGCTTCCTATATAGAATTGTGCAAGGCCATGAAAAATCCTTACCTCAGTGGCTGTAGTAGGTGGAGGCCAGTTCAGGATAGCAAAAATATTGTCTTTGTCCATCTTCAAAGACCCCTTGGACACTACAAATCCCAAGTAGACTAGTTCTTGTTTAAATAACTCACACTTCTCAAGGTTAATGGCCAATTTCTCTTCATGTAACCTTTTCAATACTGCCTCTACATGTCTGATATGCTCCTCTCTTATCTTACTAAATATGAGTATATCATTAAGATATACCACCACAAACTTCCCTGTGAAGTCCTTGAGCATCTCATTCATGAGCCTCATGAATGTGCTCGGAGAATTAGAGAGGTCAAATGACATAACAAGCCATTCATATAATCCATCAGTGGTCTTGAGGGCCATTTTCCATTCATCACCCTCCTTCACCCTAATTTGGTGATAACCACTCTTCAAATCCAACTTTGTAAAGTACATTGCCCCTCCTAGGCAATCCATAAGATCCTCTATCATAGGTATAGGGAACCTATACCTTATTGTGATTATGTTTATTTCCCTTGAATCTGTGTAAAGCCTCCATTTTCATCCCTTCTTGGATGCCAAAGCAACCGGGACTGCACAAGGGCTAATACTCTTCTTGATCAAGCCTTGATCTAAGAGTTCTTGTACTTGTCTAGCTAACTCCAAGTTCTGATCAGGAGTAAGCTTATATGCTTCTTTATTGGGCAAAGATGCCCCTGGAACAAAGTCTATTTGGTGATTTATAACCCTCTTAGGTGGTAGGGTTGCAGGAGTACCAACACTTACAATGTCCTTGTACTTCTCAAGCAATTCTTACACTTTTGTTGGTAATGGCTCCTTCACTGATTGTTTTTCCTCCTTAGGTCTTATCATAATGGCATAACCTTCCCCCTCATCATCCTTGATGTCATTTACAAACTCCTTACCACTACATAACATGACATTAGGAGTTTTATTTTGTGGCTCTTCATCCTCTAGAAAAGACTGTATTTTGAAAGTCTTCCCTCCTTTCTTGAAGGTGATGGAATTCTCCTTCCCATCATATACTGCCCCATTATCAAATTTCCAAGGCCTCCCAAGAAGTAAATGACAAGCATCCATTGGTAGGATGTCACAAAGCAATCTGTCCTTGTACCCTGCTATTGAGAACTCTACCCATGTTTGCTCGTTAACTATCACACTTTGGCCTTTGTTGAGCCATGTCACCTTATATGGATTCACATGGGGTATCTTGGCTAGCTTAAGTTTCACCACTGCCTCTTCTGAAATGATATTGTCAGTTGAACCAGAGTCCACTATCACTTTGCAGACTTTGCCTAAGATTTTACATATTATTCTAGATAGATACTTGGGCTCATCTTTGATTGGCTGCCTTATCAACACTCTTCTGAACATTAATTTCTCACCCATCTTTGAATCTAGATGGTCTATTTTAGGAGCTTTGACACTTGAAGTGTCCACATGTGCATATGCTATCCTCTTATCACTATTTGCTACAGAAGGTTTGTCTGGACATCTATAGGCTGGATGTCCTAATTGTCCACAATAATAACATTTCATGGTTGCAAAATAAGAACTACTCCTACCTCCTCTTCCTCTGTTAGGACCACCACGATTACCTCTGCCTCTATTATAGCCTCCTCTTGAACTTCTTTCAGTCTGCTTCTCTATCAACTTATTCTCTCGTTGTGACCTTTGTTCACTACCCCTGCCTTGGTAGCCTCCTCTTTGACCTTTGGTCTCTCCCTCTGCCTCTATTGTTATTATTGTTCTTGAAACTAGAATCCCCTTTCTTCTTGTTCTTTTTTTCCACCCTTATAGCCAATTAATGACATTTTTGAATTGTAGTAGGTGTCCACAGGCAGATCTCCTCTTGGATGTTCCACTTTAATCCACCCAAGTATCTAGCCACTTCCATTGACTCTTCTTCCTGCAGCTTGGACCTTAGACATAACCTCTAGAATTCCTCAGTGTATGAGACCGCATCTAGGTCTTTTTGTTTCAAGTTCTGTCCCTTTCTATGGAGTTGGATTTCAAAATCCTCTGGTAGGTAGTTCCCTTTGAGTTTGGTCACCATTGCATTCCAGTTTGCTATGGGTTGCTTACCCATCCTTACCCTCTCATCCTGAAGGTATTTCCACCAAGTCAAAGCTGACCCTCTGAGTCTAGACTTGGCCACTTTAATCTTTTGAGCTTCTGATATACCCTCACACTCAAAATGATTCTCCATTGCTTCAATCCAGTCCATGACTGTTTCAATCTCCATCTTTCCCCCAAACAAAGGTATTCCTTCCAAAGCCTTGCCACTTAATACTTTGATGGCCTTCAAGAAAGGTTCCTCATTCAACACTAGGTCTGGTTAGGGGATAAAGTCTTCCTCTTCAATCTTTTGCTTACCCCTACCACTGGTTTCAACTTCAAAGTCTTTCTTTCTAGCAACATTCACTAACTCTTCCATCTTCAACCTCATTGTTTCCAAGGTATCCTCAAGGAGTCTATTTTTCTCCTTTTTCTCTTCCATGTCCTTGGCTAATTCTGCATTTGTCACCATCCTTGTAGAACCACTAGATTCCACTTTTGACACACACCAATCTTCCCAAGTTTCTCAACATGCTTTGATACCACTCTGATGTAGCGCCAGTCTTGCTTCTCCCTAGCTTCCTCTAGGGTCTCTTAGGTCAATCTTCTGACCTACTAGGGTTCTCTCAACAACCCTATGCTCCTTAGGATCTTCTCACAAGAACCTAATACTTTCAATTAGTGGACACCAACAAAGTAGAATCCAAACTCTTCATGCTCTCTCCTAGACCCAAATTGGTCTTTCTTGCTCCATCTGCACAATTTGATCCAAATGGATCCCAAACATTCTCATATGGAAAGGTAGTCTCCAAGATTGTTAAGTGAACAAAGTTCAATGTCCACAAATTTCTTTGGAAGTGAAACCCTAAACGAGTTCTAAGTTCCAAGTCAATTTCACCCAAAACAGGGCTACTAGCTTTATGCCTAATTAGGCTCCTTTTCTGCAATAACTCTTAAAACCTCTAAACAAGTACCAAAATAAAATCCATATACTGATACCCTTTATCAAGAACCTAAGGAATTTTTAGGTCTTGGCTCTCAGAGGTGACCGTACAGTACCTCCTACATTCATGCCTAAAATTCAGGGTTTTAGGTCTTTGACACTGTCTGCACAAGAAATGAATCTTCTTGGCTAGCAAACTACCCAAAATTATCCTTCGAGTTAGGGCGCCTTCACTGACTCTCCTACCTTCCCACATTCACTGATTGAAGCTATGAATGCTTTCAATCCTTCTAACAAGCTCTGCAATCACTAGTAATCCCTAGCCATGCCACTTTGGCTGGCCTAGGGCATCACTTTAAAAATGGCTGCCATGCTCTTCTGGGCCCCACCTTCACTACACATATGGTACATGGAGTCACCTCCCATAATCCAAGTGCCCGTGCAAATGCCATGGTGGAAGATGGAGTTATGACTCCATTTGCAGACAATGCCCAATTCAGACCAACGACTGGACCAAACTTAAAAGATTTTTGTACAAGCAACCAAAACTATTGAATCAAATAATCTAACACCACAAGAAGTCTTGAAACAACCTACATTACACTAAACAAAACTTACATAAATGATTTCAATCCATTAAACCACCCGTTCACTTCAAAACACAAAAACAGTCACTGTTATTGTATTACACAGTCCGTACACAAAATCACTCCAACTTAACAACCCTGCAAAAAGCTCGAGGATGGTCTTATATAGTTGACCAAAACACTAGAAAACCAATTTCAAACAGTTAGGGAACTAAATTTCTTGAAGTTGCATTCTTGTCATAAATGTTGTCAATGACAACATTGACAACTTTTGCAACTTTTTGGATATGCTATCCAACCTTCAACTTTTTGGATATGCTATCCAACCTTGGTGTAACCTTGTCCAAAGCATTGACAACTTTTGCAACTTTTTGGATATGCTTTCCAAACTTGGTGTAACCTTGTCCAAAGTTGTCCAAACCACTAATTAGGATAAAATAACATCAAATAGGACCTCGAGTCTCTCCTTTGACTCATTTGGTCATGAAATACCAAAAACCCCTAATTGGACCTAAAAGGACACAAAGGTCTCTAAGGACCTAACAAGACACATCCTCCTACTTAGCACTCTATAAACTAGGACTCTTAGTCCCTTTATTCACCTAGTGGTTTGGCTAGAACCACTACAAGCCAAAACATAGAAGAAGCCCTAGGTTCTATTGTATCAACTAGCCTACCTAGGTGCTCTTGCACCAATAACCAATCATTTTTTACCTTTTTTGGTTGGTTACTAGCTCATCTGTGCACCACTATTGGGACATTTTGTAACTAGGACTTTTGTCCACAAGTATTGACATTTTTGAGTAAACAACTATTGGTACAAGAACATACTGGGTATTGGGTGACACTTTGAAAAGCCCATTTTTTGACCACTCTGTGTTCCGCGATCTCTACAAAGAGATCCGTGAATACCCAAAAGTCAAAACCTTAACTTTAGGCAATTAATTCACATACAAAAATACACCAAAAAGATCCTTGAAATCCCACTTACGATATAGGACATGTAGATGCATGAAATCTATTGGGTCAGCTCCCCTAAATGTCGCAATGTGTTTAATTATAGCAATTGACTAAAAGTCTTGATGTCTGCAAAAGACCCGTGACGTTTGTGGTGGTGTGCACCATGATCGTGATAATGGGCAATGGCTAAAGGTGCGAGGATTTAAACCTCGCTCCCCGCGCCCTTCTTCCGTCCGTTCGTGCCCTTTAAACATTGTCAGACATTGTCAGTACAGTTGACAATGAATAAAGTTAAATTTTTTTTTTTAAATTTTATTCCTAACTAATATACTAACGTAAGTTTTATTATTAATGTTTACTTTTTTAATTTTTATATGTATTTAAATATATTAAATAAAAAATTTATTAAAGAATTATTAGTTTATATTATTATTTTATAATTATATAATTAATTTATATTAATAAACAATTATATTATTATATTTATAATTAATAATTGTAAGTTAAAAATTAAATTTTTTTTAAAGTTTAGTTTTTCAATATAAATAGATTTTTATTTTAGATTTAATTATTTATTTTTATTTTAGATTTAATTAAATTAGATTGTTTTTCTTACAATTTTAAAACTTAAATTTATAGATTCATTTGATGTTGATTGTGGATATTGTACAATGAATATCTATCATGACATTTAAATTTGACAAATTGATATCAAAATAGTATTTCTTATTGTAATCCTGGCTTTGTTTATTCATATGATATTTTGTAGAATTATGAACTTAGTTCATATTTTTAGTAGCAAATATGTAACTAGACAATCAAACCTAAAAACATCCATGTACAAATTAAAATAATAGAAAATTAATCCCCTTATAAATGAAAGAAAACAAGCATATATTAGTTTTAATGTCTACATAATGTAGAAATTCCAAACATACCTTCAACAACAAAAGACCAATAGTTTATTTAAAAATAAAAAATAAATTGACCAAATAATGAAATGAAAAGAAAGTAAACCTTACCACTCAAATAATAAAATTTGCA
>MU228497.1:93692-104482 GCA_018584345.1 Thuja plicata | reverse complement strand
TTTAATTAAAAGGGAGATTAAATCTTTTAATTAAATAAAAATGATCAAACCTTAGGAAATATTGAAATAATTGAACAATTGAATTAATTACAATTTGATCAAGGAAATTGATTTGAATTGAAAATATCGTAAAGTATTGATTCAGAAAATTGATAAAATGATAAAATGATAAAATGGGGCCCAAATTCTAGGCGACCATTTTAGGGTGCATACAATATGAACCTTGTTAGTAATAGGATCATAAACTCTATAACCTTTAGTAGATTCATCATACCCAACAAAAGTAAATAAAGAAGATTTAGAATCTAATTTATACTTTTTTTTTTGGGTGTGTGAACATAAGCAATAGATCCAAAAAGTTTCAAATGTTGTAAATTGGGTTTTCTACCGGACCATGCTTCCTCAGGGGTTATATTTTGCATAGCTTTAGTAGGAGTTATATTAAGAATATAAGTGGCACAAGCCATTGCTTCAGCCCAAAACTCATAATGCATATCTTTTGCATGAAACATATATCTAGCCATTTCCACAATAGTTCTATGCTTCCTTTCCTCCACACCATTTTGTTGTGGTGTATAAGGAACGGTAAGCTGATGTTTTATACCAAAAGATCTCAAGTAAGAATGAAAAGCATTATTAACATATTCAATACCATTATCTGTTCTAAGAATTTTAAGTTTAGAACTAGATTGTCTTTCCACAAACATATGAAATTCAGAAAATGTGTTAAGAACTTGATCTTTAGTATGCAAGAAATAGATCCAAATTATTCTAGTAAAATCATCAACAAAGGCTAGAGCATACTTTGAACCTTGTATAGATATTTTCTCCATTGGACCCAAAAGATAATTGTGAATAAGATGAAACTTATGAGAAACCCTCTATGAAGTACCATGAGGAAAGGGCTCCCTTTTCATTTTTCCACTCATGCACCCTGTGCATGTAATTATAGATGGAACAATATGGGGTAATCCTTCAACCATGTTAGATTTTTGTATCAAAGAAATATAATCAGAATTCAAATGCCCGAGCCTTTCGTGCCATACATTGAAATCAATATTAACTTTCAAAGAGTACCTTGAAGAGGCAAACTCATAAAATTTAAACAAGTTATCATGATCCATCTGAGCATTAGCAACAACATGATCAGTGTTAGGATTAATAATATAGCATCTATATCCTTATGAAATTAAACTTTGTAATCTTGACATAAATGAGCAACTGAAAGAAGATTAGATTTCAATTCAGGAACATAAAGAACATTGTGTAATTTCCCATTTGGAACATTAACATCACCAACTCCATCAACTTTGCAACTATGATCATTAGCTAATCGAATAGGAGTATTAGTAGTATCAGGTTGCAAAGAATATACTTCTCTATGAGATGTAACATGGTGAGAAGCGCCACTATCAATAATCCATTCTAATGCATGAGAAGCTTTATAACAAGTAGTAAAAGCATGACGAGATTGATTACCTTGAGATTTGTAGTTATTTTGATTGTTGTTATTCATAGGCTTCTTATCATTTTTCTTTTAAAAAAAAATATTAGCTAGGTGACCATATTTTCCACAATAAGTACAATGTGGTTTCCTAATTTGTTGATTAATGTGATTATTATTATTATTATCATTATTATTATATGATGGCCTAGAGTTAGACCTGTTGTTTGAATAACTATTATTATGATTATTGAAATTTGAATAACCATTATTATGGTAATTATTGTTACGATAATTGTTGTTATTGGAATAATTATTATTATGATGATTATTATTATGAGTATGTGATTTATTATTTTGATTTTGAGTTTTAGACACAAAAGCATGTTAAAAAGATTTAATAGTACCAAATTGCAATAATTTAGCCTCCTCTTGACGTAATAAATTTTGAAAAATAGGATAAGTTAAATGAGGAGCTAAACTAGGAATAGCAAGTTGAGAATGAATGTTAGTAATAAACTGCTGAAATTCTTTAGGAATACATTTCTTGAGAATGATAGTGTAGACACCCAAAAATGGTTCAAGCCTGCTAGTCTACGTGTTTTAACATTTTTAGCATTACAATTGAAACAGTGTTTTGCGACCTAATTATTCCTCTATGTTGTGCATATGATCTTTATTATATGACAACATTGTGTCTTTCGTTGATGATTGAATATTACAAAATTGTTCAATTAGTTACTAATATTTCTACTCTCTTTGTCAAATCGATCACTTTTCCAATCAATTCTGATCAACCCTAAACCGATCCTATTCGATCCTAAACCAATCCTATTCGATTCTAAACCATTTAAAATCATCCTAAATCAATTCAAATCTATTCTATTCTATTCCTAATCATTTTAGAATCATTCAGACTCATTCCAACCATTCTGGGGCATTGTCTAAGATCATCGATGCCTAATTAACTCAATTTTCAAATCAATCAAACCCTTTTCCAAATCCAATAAATCTTGTCATCATTCTAGGGGAATTATCTGAGCTCATCACTGCTTCGTATCTCTTTTATAACCAATTTGATAACATTGTCAAAGTTCATCGATGTTATCGTTATCAATCTATCATTATCAATTCAATAGTGTTGTCCAAGTTCATCAATGCTATTTCTGATCATTATTATTTTGGGAACATTGTGCAAGTTCATCAATGTTTCCCTATTCCTATTTCAATCCTCTGGTGCCATCAAAGTTCATTGACGCTATTCAATCATTTTCAAACATCATTATTTGGGCGCATTGTCAAAGTTCATCAATGTCTCGAACCTATCCTAATCCTATCAAAATAATCAAAATCAGTTCAATTGTACATTAATACCCTCAATTTGATCAATAATTCACTAATCTACCCTCTTGGGATGAACAACCTAACGTTTGTCCCTATTCTTGATGAATAAATCATATTTATTCATTCTTATCCTAAGTCTTCACAATTAATTAATTGGCTAATTCTAATTTATGGGATTTTATAATTTCATAAATGCTAATTTTGATTTGTGAGGAATATTGATTTATTTATTGAATTAAATCCTCGTAATCCCACCTAATTTGTCATATCCCTTAATTGTGATTCACATCCCTATTAAAGTGCTTCATGATATCTCCCATATATCTTCAATATTTCTTCGTTCAATTCTCCCCTAATCATGCTTCCAAAATCCTACATTCTTTTCCCTCCACTATGCATTGAGTTTATGCATTCTAATTCACCTAATTGCAATTGCTTCTCACTTTTTATAAATTGAGATGCTTTCCTGTCTTTCAAGTTTGAACCACGATCTCCTAGTATTCTCACTATCAATTTGTGCTTTCAAGTTATTTGTGCAATTGTGTTATTGTCAAAGAGAAACATAACCTACCTCTATGAAAAAGAAAGGAGAGCATTTGAGCATCATTTGAAAGGAGTTCTCATATTTTTATTGCATATTATTTGTGAATTCCTATTTCAATGGCTCTAATGTTAGATTAGATAGGTTAGCATATTGTTTAGGGTTTTGTGGTTACCCAGATATGTTTATTATGCCTTTTTATGGTCTTACATTTGGTGAACCCAATGTGAACATGCTAAAAATATGATAAATTTGTTTGCATGCAGGTTTTCTTTGTTGTTTTGTTGTTGCATGCAGGTTTTCAATTATTTGATCATATCTCTTAAAAGGATAGGAATCTGTTTATGAATTTTTTATTGTAGGTTGGAAATGGTATCAGGAGCCTATAGTCTAAAAATTAGATTTTTCTGATTAATTTTGTGGGATTTATAATTTTTTTTATGATTTTTTATACAAAATTAATTTCAGGTACACATTAGTGAATTTATCTAAAACATTTACATTTCTGGAAAGCTCTTCAAAATCTAAATGGGGTCTATTCTCCGAGTTTTTAATTTTTATGACAAATAATGACCCAAATAAATACATCTTTGAAAACTGATCTGTTTTGAAAATAGGGTCCCTAGGGCACAAATTAAGGATTTTTTTTTTAAATTCTTACATTTTTTGAAATCTCACTGATTTTGAAGAGGGGTTATTTCTTTCCATTTCTTATTTTCTGGTCTAGAGATATACCTAAAAATTGGATCTTTATGACTAGGTAAAAAGCATTAAAAAATCAAGGTGCACTTGTTCCACTTTTAATTGATTTGTATGCTTTTATTTTGTATGCATGTTTTCTGTGTTACTGATGATCTGTGACACTTTGGCAATCATGGGATGAAGGAAAATTGAGAAAACTACTAATTTATCTAATGTAGGATGTTTGACGAAGACCTTGCATACTTTTATAAAACTTTCATGTCTGCTTTTAGTAGTTAGAAAATACTTCAATTTTGGTGCTTAAAAGGAACCACTTTTTGTGTTTGAAGTGTCTTTTTTATTATAATCCTAAGAATTATATGAACGTATCCTCTCCCCTCACCTTTGTGGATCTTAGGTGTAAAAGAAATTCATATAACTCTTCTAGAGTGGCTACCTCCCGAGAGCTTTAACAGAGCCGATGAGAGTGGATTGCCCAACTGGTAACAGGCTAAAGCCAAGCCCTTCCAAACCGGTATATATGAAATGTCATTGTGATTAGTGTCATAGTGAACACGTGTTGATTATGTTATACCAGGAAGAATATCTCCCTCAGTACCCTCGTGGTGCATAAAAACCTACATAACTTAACTTCTGTAGGCTGGGAGGCCTCCATAATAGAGCTAATCTATTGCACGTATAACCACCTAAACGGATGCCTTGACTAAAAATATTTTAGTATCCAAAAAACCTCTATATGTTTGCATGAAAGGTCGGAGACCAACTAAGACACCCTACATTTTCACGGCTCTTAGAAGAGACAACGATCCCTTGGGAAGTGATTACCCTTCGGATTTGAAGCTTGGGGTGCTTGAGAAGTGAGTCCACTGCAAGGAAGAGCCCGTGCCTCCAAGCTTCTAATTTTTCTTCTATTAGTAAGTGCGGCTGAACTTTGTTCAAGTGGGGATTCAACGGATATTTTCCTTGTCATCCTTAGGTTGTGATGAGTTTGTTTCAATTTTACAACAACCATTCTTCACAACATGTCTTGTGTGGGTGTTTCAAAAAAATTTAAAGAAGAATTTCAAAAACACTCCTAAGCATTTTATTCTCATGCCAAACATTCCAAACATTCTATTCTATTCTCAAGCCAAACATTCCAAACATGCCAAACATTTCAAAAACACTCCTAAACATTCTTAAATACTTCAATTTTTCCAAAACACCTTGTTTCAAAACCTTGTGAACATATGGAATCTCAAAACTTGCACTTTGGAACCTTTTGGCATGTTAAGTGGTATTCATTCTTGCATAGTCATGTCACAGTCCTCTTGCATACATTGCATTATTCCCCTTGCATTTGAAATCTTAATCCTCTTGCATTAAGCCCACATCATAACTGCATATTTTCCTTGCAAAATCCCCACAGTGCATTTAGATCCTTTTCAAGAAATTTGTAAAATCCCAAAGGAATTCAAATTTAAGGGTCTTATCTTATGTCATTGAAGAAAGAATCTTGACTTGGTCCTTTTTGTCCCTATATCAAATTTCCCACTATCAATTGGTCTCACTCCATCTTTGTCATGTTGGATTGTACCTAATCCCTTTTTATCCCTTTATCAAATTGATCCCTTTTAAAGTAAAGATCCCTATTCGCTCTCCTAGGGTTAGGCTCTTAGGTTTGCAATTTCCAAAGATTTTTCAAAATCTGAAAAAATCAATTGCATTAAGCCATAGGTTGCTTTGTATAAGATCATCCAAAGTCCAAATTTGCATTTGCATAAATTCCTTGCATATTTAGGTTTCATTTTCATCCTAAAATTCTCTCAAAAAAAAAGTCAATTTTTTTTTTGCACTTGCATATAGTCATCATGTTGATCTTCATTAGGTTCCAAGCATCCAAAAGGCAACGCGACACTTATCAACCCATGTTTCCATCACAAGGAAAATCACAATTACCACTTGATCCTTGACAAGGTATACCTTTGTAATAACAAGAGTTTGACCCAAATATCATGTACACTTCACAACAATCTCTTGAAACAAGACAGATAGCTTTAACACAATTGAATAATCAATCAAATCAATCCCACACATACTTTATCAAAAAATTGGAAGCAAAATTGGCTAAAGAAAAGAAGATCTTGGAAGAGAGGGTAGAAAACATGATAATGAGTAGAAAGGAGATGGCCAAACTCCTTGGATGTCCAAGTGAATCTTTTGGTGAAATTGACACACAATCTCTCATTGAGAAATCAAAGATACCAAAACTTATTTTACAACTCAATGAGACAAATGAAAAATTTAACAAAGCCCAATTCAATCATGTGCAAGAGCCAAATTATTTCAACCAAGTCCTAGATTATGGTCAATTCAATCAAGTTTCAAATCGGTCTCCATGTTCTCAAATTTCCAATGAATCATTCAATCAAATTCCCAAATAAACCTTTCAACCAGTGCATGGCATAATTCAATTGGGCCACCACCTAATTATGAACTGATATTCATTCCAATGCAGCCAATTGTTCCTCAAGAAACCACACAACCTCTTATGCCGACCATACAAAAAATTCAATCGATATAAAGGTCACTAATAATCTTGCATTCAAGAACATTTTCTAGTAATGAAGTCCCTCTTATGTCCTCAAATCAAACAAGTTTTTCTCAAACAAGGATAAATTCAAATGTGACATCTTTTGAGCATCAACAATACATAATTGATGAGAACCCTTTTGATGAACATGTTCAATCCAAAAATTCTTTCCAACATGTAAATAATGATGAGGTATTACCAACAACATCCATCAAGCAACGCAAGTTCAAATCTAAAGTTTTAAAGAATTTGTTTCAAAAATTGGATCCTATAAATGAAGAGCATGACACAAATATTTCACCAATGTCTAGAAATGGCTCATCCCAACAAAATCACATGGATTATATACCTACTTCCCCTCAAGAAATTAACCTTCAAGAAACATCCATGTTTCCCTGCACTCCTTCATCCCCACAATCCTCCCAAGAGAAACTTCTTGCATCTCCATCAAGTGACTCTTCCAATAATTCATCCTTCCAAGGGCTATTCATAAAAGAAATCCAAGCTAGTCCTCTTCATAACCTAGGTACCTTTCATGTTGAAGGAACCTTTGAGCCAATCCCATCATTTTATTCATCTTCAACCAATCTGATTCATGAGCATCCCATCCAAAGTCGATCTCCCTCATGTTCCAACATTAACCCCTTTCAAGAATCCCCCTTGCATGTCCAAAGTCATATCCCATGTCAAGAGGATGATAAAAATCACAAAGAAACATTCTCTAAATCAAACCAAGATCAAGATCCCTTCAATGACCAATTCTATCCTATTGTTTACCAAGATACCATTTCCCTTGAGCCTCCTCATGATCCCACTATCCTTACCCCCACTATCCAAAATGATCCCCTTCCATCTCAAAACCAAAATGTTCTTCCAAATCCCATTGACCTTCCACTTCCTAAGCAAGTTCATGATCTCCCTTCCATTTCTTCCCAAGGTCCCTTTCCAATTCAAGATCAAGGTGTCCCTTCACCTTCATGTCCTCCAACAGATCTCATCATCCCTTTGGATCCTCCAAAAGATCCCATTATTCCTCCAAATCCTCCTCAAGATCCAGCCATCCATTCTTTTCCTTGTCCTACTCCTCTAGATCCCCACCAAGATCCTATCATGCCCAATGATCTTGTCATTTCTCCTACTCCATCACAGGATCCCATTGTTCCTCGTGATCCCCCTTGTGATTCAAGCACATCTATGCAAGTTGTTCATGAACCCCTTACACTTCAAATGGGTTCCCCTAGTTCTATTGAAAGTCTAGTCCAACTCATGGTCCTATAAGTCCTTCCATATCATTCATACATCATAATAATGGACTCACATCTTATAGAAAGCCTCCTACTATTCAAAATCATTATCAAGTCAAAGGGTTAGACCTCCATGCAAAAGGTATATTGAAACCCTCTCATATCCAAGAAAATTCTAATGGTCATGGTCTTAATAAAAAATCTACATTTCAAGGCATTGGTATCCCTTCAAAATCCAAACCTAAATGTATACCTCCCCCTTCAACCCTTCCATCCATCCTAGGTCCATATATTCCTCCCTCCACTAGCTATTAACCCATTTAGTCTTTCCCAAATACAAGTCAACAAAGGAACATATCTTGGAGAACCTTCCATCCATCCAAAATGCCTCCATATAATTCCTATGCATCCATGAATTCCATTCCCTTTCCAAGTAATTTGGATGCCAAGAATAAAATCCACAAGTGAAGAAATCCACATCCTATCAAGGATCAACATGCCTAGTCTAATCAGCATGTAAAAAAGAAGCAAGATGTGATCCTAAAAGAAAAAGATATGTCAAAAAGGCCACAAAGGCTCATTGATAAAAAAATAAAGACAAAAGTAATATGGGTTCTTAAATCTTTTATGCAAGCAGTGCATTCCAAGGACCCCCCAAAAAATGAAAAATCTAAAAGCATGTGGATCCCTAAGAAGCTCCTTGAACCACAGAGTCCCCAAGAAAAATCAAAGCTGGCATCCAAATTTGTTATCCCTCCATCTAAATGTCTTCCATCTTCCAAATCCATTTTGGGTCATTGTGTCCCAAAATCCATATCCATTCCTTCATTAATCCTTCAAACTCCAAAATCTCTTTTTCGTCCATGACTCCATCACCCCTAAAGGTTTGTGCCAATGTTGTCCTTGAACCCATATCCATCCATTCAACATCCATCCTTCTTTCACTCCCTCCATCATCCAACACATGTTTTCCAACCTTTCATCCAACCTATCCAATCCTTTGCTTAAAGCTTGTCCCATCCTTATCCAACCGTCTACTTCATATCCCTTTTTCATTACCCTACCAAAATCTTTGAGCATAATTTCATAATCATGGTCCAATATTCCATGTCCTTAAATAGAACTATTCAAAGAGTAAGGCGCTTGAGTCATCTCTCCATGTCATGTCATGCATCCAGTTTCTTCCAAAAATGTCAAAGAAAAAAAATGAAAAAATGAAAAAAAGGGAAAAGTTGCCTTGATGAAAACTTGGCAAACAAGCATCTTGGTAACACAAAAAAAGAAACAAAGAGAAATAATTTCGTCCAATAGTGAAAACCTGGCAAACAGGCACTTTAGGCAAGTACCGTGGTAAAAACCTAGCAAACAGGCGCCACACGTAGTAAGTTGTTGCTCCAATGTCTATCATGATTCTACCTGGTATTCTGATGTCCTTTCCTAATCACATCTTTCACTTTGAATCGAACCTAGTGCCCCTTTATGGCCTGTAACTATTTGATTTCCTTTGTCTTACACTTGGTACACCTAGCCTATATGTCTCCTTGGCCTCTGTACATAGTCTATCTTCTGTCTGGGGGTAGATTCCTAGCACTGACCGTCTTTGGATTTGAATTTGAACTAGGGGCAAGACCTTGAACGTGGTTTATCCATGAGATTTCTTGACTATCAGATTAGAGATAAAAACTTTTAAATATCTTAATGACCTGAAAAAATCCTAAAAATCTAAATAAGAAGCTAAAAATCCAAAAAAAATCAAATATGATCCTAAAAAAATCTTTAAAATCCAATACGATCCTGAAAAAACCTCTTAAAATCACATACGATGCTGAAAAAATCCCTAAAAAGTCATAAAAAAATCCTAAAAATCGTAAAAAGTCCTGAAAAAAGATCATCACAAAAAATTCAAATACCTCAAAAATCCTAAAAATTGCAAAAGCTTCTTAAAAAATCTGCAATAAATTTGTACATACTTGTCTTTCTTTTGTGGAACGATCAACATGTTTGCAGACATCAGTGGCAGATTCATCATTCCATGCTTAATGACATCATGTTCTCACAACACGATCTGAATCATTGTAACTTAACATTCAATCTGGTTGGACGTGTTCGATCTTTTGATCTTTACTATCAATCAATCTATCCAACCTGTCAATTAATTATCCAATCAGTCCATTTCCAAACTAAGCTATCAATCAAAGAACATTTAATGCAAGCAACAAAAAGATCAAAATGGCTGTTGGCTCACATTGTTTCAGTGAGTGTTTTATCTTTTATTGATTTTCTTTTTTGATCATGTTCCTATGCTACTCAATGATATTATCTAAACTTATGAGAGTAGCCGGAATGGTTCATGACCAGTTTTTGCTTTATCTTCTACCTGTTTGAGGATCTCATGAAATTCTAGGGCATATCTGCTATATGCTTTGGGATGGAGAAGACCATCCTCTATCTGCATCGTGTTTGTTTACGCAAAAAGGATGGCTTTCTCTCTCTAGCCTTTTGTGCCACGATGCACTGCATCCAGTTTTGCAAAATCAAAATAAGCTCTTATGACATAATTGCACTTCTGAAAGCCAAAATCTTTCTATCTTACTAACATTTCTTCGTCTAATTTCTGCTTTCCGCTAACACTTCTTCAGTCAGTCCTCACAATCGTCTTGGTCTTGTACTCTGGTATATCAAAAACATGTGCATCCTACATACATACATTCATAAAAAGGAAAAACACCAAAAACATTCACATTTTGCATTCATACATTTGAAAAGAAAAAAATACAAAAATAATGCTTGCATTCATAACATGTATTTATTGCATAAAAAAGACATACATTGAAATATCTAAGCATCATCATTTAGAAGGAAAGTAAATCATGTACATAAGCATCCATCATGTGCATCATAAAATAGTTGCATATCATATATATATATATATATATATATATA
>MU228497.1:32251-48229 GCA_018584345.1 Thuja plicata | reverse complement strand
GCTGCTCTGATCTCCAATGATATCATCTTTAGAGTGGTATCTAGATGTGAATTTTGGAACCTTAGGTGTGACTTCTTCTTCTGTAATCTATGATTCTTCTCTGCTTGATTCAGGGTCATTGCATGAGCCATCAATGCAATCAAACATTTCTTCAATAATAGTATCTTTGCTGCTAGGCCTGGGATCATCTTCAATCATAGGTGCATATTCATAGTATCTCTCTTGAACCATAAACTTCTCATCAATTTTTACATGAGTACTTTCAATTACCTTTTTCAATCTCAAATTAAAACATCTATATGCTTTGATTTTTGTAGAGTAACCAAGGAAAATACCTTCACCACCTCTGGCATCAAACTTACCAACACCATCATCTTTCTTGATGTAGCACTTTCTGCCAAAGATTCTAAAATACTTTACTGTAGGTACATTACCAAACCAAAGTTCATAGGGTGTCTTATCTGCACCTGGCCTCAATTGAGTTCTGTTGATAGTATAGATTCCTGTATTCACTGCATCTCTCCAATATGTGTGTGCAACTTTTCCTTTAATCCTCATAGTACGCGATGTATCAAGTATAATCTTGTTCCTCCTTTCTACTATCCCATTTTGCTGAGGGGTTCTAGGTGCACTCAACTGTCTTTTAATTCCATGTTCTTCACAATAGTCATAAAACTGATTAGAGGTGAACTCTCCTCCTCTATCTAATCTCAAACATTTTAGTTTTAATCCAGATTCATTCTCAACCTTAGCTTTGAATATTTTGAATTTCTCAAAGGCTTCAGATTTCTCCTTTAAGAACACAACCCACATCATCCTAGAAAAATCATCAACAAACAAAATGAAATACCTTTCTCCGTAGTATGATCTTGTTTGGGTAGGACCACATAAATCTATATGCACCAGGTCCAATTTGTTTTCAGCTGAGTTCTACTTGCTTCTAAAAGAACTCCTTACATACTTTCCCATAACACATTCCCTGCATATTGTGTCAACTGGTCTTGCAATACTAGGAAGGTCTCTGACTTCCTTGACATTACTTATCTTTACTATGTTATCAAAATTGATATGACATAGTCTCTTGTGCCATAACCAACTGTCATATACTTTTGCAACAAAACAAATTACATCAGAATTGAGCCAAAAACATTACCTTTTGTTTTGGAGCTTGATGCAATCATGTCTCCATCCTTGTTGTTAATGATGCTTTTGTTTTCTTTGTACTCCAAATGATAACCTTTGTCAAGTAGCTGTCCAACACTTAGCAAGTTATGATGTAATCCATCAACACATAGAACATCATCTGTCTTGTTCTTTCCATCCAAAGTGATAGAACCTCGCCTATGATAGGTTTAGGAGTGTTATCTCCAAATCTAACCGCACCACCTTTGTATTTGTCTAAATGAAAAAATCTTTCTTTGTCACCTATCATATGATGAGAGCGTCCACTGTCAATGATCCAATCAGTTCTGATGTGTGCTTTGGAAATTAAGGCTAAATATTGTTCTTCCTTTTCATCTGCAATGTCCATTTCCTCGAGCAACCTTTCCATGTCTCTAAGGGCAATGAATCCAATTTCATCTTCTCCTAAATCTTCATCAGTTACACCTTCTTCAGCATGATAACATTCCTTCTTATATTTGGGTTTGTAATCAGATCTGAACTTCTTGACTCTTGTGGAGCACTTAGATGCAAAGTGACCAATCTTGTTGCATGAAAATCATTTGAATGGAAGCTATCCTTCATATTTTCCTTTTCCTTTCTTTTCTCTTTTAGCAATCATAGCAATGATATCTTCAAGTTCTTCATCAACTTATTCTTTCTCATTATGACGGGAGATGTGTAAGGATTTCTTACCATGGACTGAGGCTTTGAAAGTTGTTTTACTTTTAGGTTCAGTCTTCAATCTTGATATCTCAAATGCAAAGATTTTGCTGATCAAAGTCTCTCTCTTGAAGTATTGTGAGAATTGCATGGTTTCCTCTAGAATACTTATCTTGTTTTCATAGTCTGATGTTAAGGTAGTTAGCAACTTGTCCATTATATCTTCTTCTAATATTTCTCCACCATTGTTTCTGATTCCAGAGACTGCTTCATTTATCCTGTGATTGTAAGCTCTAATGTTCTCTTTAGGTAACATCTCAAGACTGTTGTATTTCTTTTTCCATGTCTTCCTGCGTGCATTCTTTAGTAATTGCATTATTGGTAAATGTTTCCTTTTGTCTATTAGTAGCCAATAACAAAATTACACAACTTGACTCAAACATCATATCTGGATCTGTGTGTATGAACATAACATAATAAACATGTCAACAACATGTAGCTAACCACACAAGTCTTCATGTCATCATTTTGACAAGTACATACAGAATCACTACTGTGTATTATATCTTGTCATCAATGACAAACATACAATCAATCAACTACACAAAATCAAATCTCCAACAATGGGTAGTCAGAAATTTATACAAATTCTGGAAAAAAATGGCTTCATGCAAAGAGGACACTTCGCGCGAAGCCACCAAAAATCAATTTTTTTTTTAAAGTTCAAAATCCTTCATCCCGAAAAGTGGGACACACTATTGTGATTTCACCCAACATCATTTATTACAAATGCAATAATTATGGACATATATCTTTGAATAATAGATATAATAATGATGAAATGAGAATGAATGGTTTGGTAGACAAGAACCCCATAAGAAATAATAGCAAACGAAACTAAATTGATGTAAATAAAGTGAGAAAGGAAATGAATAGGATTTGGATAAGAAAAGAATAGATTGATGCTTCTAGAAATATCTCACCACCTTATGGTATGGATCTCTCTTCAGCATCAAATTAGGTCATAGGACCTAGAAGGGAAGTCTTATCACAGAATCTGATGGGACCTCAAGAATTGAAGCAACTTTGACTGTGATTGAAGATATAGTTAGAAATCATATTTTGAAGGTTGTGTTTGGAATCACAGAAGTTTTCATGATCATATGGGGATCGAAAACAAGTTTATAATTCACTGGGTATAACAACTTTTTGGAGAGTTGGGATACGAATGGAATTTGTTAAGAAAATAAAATTGAATCACTCAATTTGAAGATGATTAGAGACCACATTAGACACTTTTCTATCACAAGATCTAGTGTAAACCCAAGTTGAAAGAGATCAAGCAGCATTTTGGACCATCCACCGAATTTCACAAGTAACCCTAGTTCGAAGTAAAATGTATTTATCTTAGAAAATTCTCATCAATTTCATTGGTATAATCATGATACTCCATAGATTGTTAATATTCTTGAGAAGCTGCATTATGAATTCAAATTGCATCCATGTAAATCTATGGAAGATGATCCCGGACGTGCATTTTCTCATGTGCCCGATGGAGTGTTACACATTGAGGATGTGCGTGCATATATAAATTGAAAGTTGGAAGAACTTGGTGATTATGAAATATTTGAATAGTATAGATATTTGTGTACAAATGGAGTTTTTAAGGATGAGTTTCAAAAGGTTAATCAAATTAATCTAGTGCACTACAAAGACGTGGTCACTTTTAATGACCCAAAATGGATAAAAATAGTTTTGAGAAGGATTCATGATCAATTCTTTTGGTTGGGTGATCAACCAAGGAAGATTATTAAGGAATTGATTCATAAGGTAGCCGAATTTGTTGTTACAAGAGAAGTACCAACGCTAAAGCCAACTAAGTAGAAGGTTGTGGAATAGTTGAGACAATCATGATGGGAGAGAAGAGCTATGATGGTAAATAACATATTACAATCGGATGTAAAGTTTCCTTTAATGATATTGGGCTACAAAGTTTATCACAACAACATAATGAACTCCATTTTTACAACTATCAAACATATTACTTATTGGATGTTGATGGAAGATGTACAGTTCAACATATGTGAAATCATGAGGAAGCAACTACTAGAGAACCTGTAGAAAATATAAAAGGATAAGTCACAAATATTTAAGTATGGTTCCCTGATCGTGCATATATTTTTCTATTTGATTAATTTTTTTTCAGGAATCGTGAATGTATCTTGGTAGAAAGATATTCCTTTGGCATTACACATTTCTAATATATACCAGAGTCACAAGAAAGATGCTATTGATGCCTTAATCTTAGGATATTTCAAAATGTTTTAGAAGAAAATGTAGAAAAGAGAGAGAATTTTGAAGAGTATAGTGGAGAAGTATGCAGATTCAGTATTTTTCATGGTTGATATATATCAATGTTGCATGGAGGTGGTCATTCCTAGATAGATGTGGATTCAACCGATGTGATATGAAGTTGTACCAAAGTTGGTTGTGCAGTATGTGGAAGAGATTCTGAAGAGCCCTACTGATTCAAATACAAAAAGGTTTGATACCTGAACTGAAATTATCATGAGATTCGGTTGCAGTTAACAGAGAAGGAAAGCAATTAGAAGATCAAGAAGATTGTTGATAATACAATAGAAAAGGATGGAATTACTAAAGAGATGGAAGAAATTAGGAAGAAGCTAGAGGCACAAGCTACGTTGATTGATGTTGAGAAGGAGGATACTCCTCCTCCATCTATTGATGTGTTATCTAGTTAGAGGACTACCGGGAGTGCAACCAAAGCTACACCTACACCTGGGAAATCAAAATTTGAACCCGTGTTGAGGAGACCAAAGAAAAAGAGCACTAAACCTAAAAGGAAGAGAGGAAAGATGGACAATAATGATTCTTCCATTGGATAAGATCAGTCAAAGAAGGGAGTAAGATCTAAAGGTGCTACTATAGAAAGAATTGCAAAGGAGATGTCAATGAGTGTAAGGAAAGGTGAGAATGCTATTGATATGATCTTGAACAAAATTGTTAATAGTGTTATTTTGGTTGAATTAAATAAGTACTATCAATTATTTGATGAAGTTGAAAGAGAAAGATTAGAACAAGGTGTAATTAATTATTTGAGCAAATTCAATAGAACATTGGTTGAAATAAAGGATTAGAGACCTTATCATTTATATTTAAAATTAGAAGAGAGGAGATTAGCAACTCTAGATGAAGATAACATGATAAGGGAGTCATTAATATAAAAGATGTGTCTAGTAATCAATAATAATGATAGAGAAGATTTAATTGAAGAAGAAAATAAGAGGCTTATGACAAAGAGAAGAGTAAACATGCTAAAGGATGGAAATATATATGAAATTATTGCAAGAACTGATGACATTATCAATAAGATGCTAACAAAATCTAGACATGATGCACCTAAGTGAAAAGAGCCTAGAAATAAGAAGAAAAAGGATAAATTGTTCATTAAGGAACCTGATGTTTATATTGGTGGTGTGGTGATTTCCCTTGAAGATGATGAGTATAAAGAAGAAGAGAAGGATCCCTACACTAATATTGCAAACATTATGATCAAGGATGAAATAAGAGAAATCATGACGGAAAAGAAAGTCACTGTAGACATACATGTTGAAATTGAGACTGAGATGGATAAGGAGATTGATGAACATATTGATTTTATGGATATAGAAGTTAGTGGAAGTGAAGAGGAAAGAACATATAATGTACCTGATATAACTGTGATAGTAAGAGCAGAGGAGAATATTGATAGGGTTGAAGGAAAACAAATCAAGATTGAAAAGAAACCAAAGGAATCAAAGCATGATCAGATAAAAAATGGTCCATCTTTTAACAGAATTGAAGAATTGTTGGTAGGAGATTCACATGAATCACTTGGTTTGCAAAGTCCTATTGATCTTGAGAGCATGAAAGAAGATAAGTTACGAAAAATAGAAATATTTTCTCAAGCTAATGCAATAGAAAAATCCTTGAGTACGAACAAGGAAAGTAAAATACTAACCAGTGGAGTTGATGTACTTTCAAGAACTTTACCACATATGCAGATCAATCAAGGTAATGTTATATTTGATCAATTAGAAGATTTGTTGAATAATTTTAATGCGCATTTTGAATCCTTGGAGAAGGAATTAGAGGACAATGTTGGAATTAATGGGAAGTAGTACTGAGAGGGGAGGGGTAAATTAGTACCTCTAAAAATTTTAACTCATTTCACCATTCATCTTTAGTAATCATTCATTATTGTATTACCGAGCATTATTGTTGTTCTTCCTTATGCATGTAACATTAATTCATGATCTTTAATTGTTTGCAACATTCATAGAAACATTCATGAAAGTAATAAACACATAACAAAAGATATGATATCGCAGAAAACTCCTGTTAGGAAGTAAAAATTGCAGTGGGGATGGCACCCACAAAACTTCACTATTTGCATAATGGAATGGAGACGATTAAGGCTTACAATTTGATCACTTCTGATGATCTACCCTATTAGGAGTATTAAAGTGGAGACCTGTTAAGATCTACTTTGTTAAGAGCTTTAACAACATTGATTTAAGTGTGCACCCAGTTATGAGATTTACAATAGGATGGTTAAGCCCACCTTTCTTGAAAGGATTTCATAAGTGTACTACAGTTGTTAGAATGAGTACATATGTTGACCTGACTGTATACAATCTACAATTTCTGATTACAGATCCATTAAAGTTCTCATAAAATAATATCACCTAAGGTGACTGATCAATACCTTTCTCTGCTTGTCGGTAGCCTTTGTTCTATTCTTGAAACAGATTTGATTCTTTTATGTCCTTCTGCATGAATTATTTTGTCTGGTCCTTAGATGATCTCCGTGGCTACAATCATCATTGAACAACATGTTCATAATAGATTGAGCATCAATTTATACAAGTATTTGACCTAGTTTTGAATCACACATTACAATGTTAACTCTTAGATCCAAGGTTTAAAACTTGACCTTGATCTTTAGTTTGTATGTTTTAAATTAGTAAAACTAATTAAAAAAATGTTAAATACATTGATTCCTCTGCACATCATGGATTTAAAGTAAATCAAGAAGCTATATATACAACTTTAGTGATTTATTTGACATGGAAAGTCAGATCCACTTTTTGTGGGATGTAATTGACTGTCGGTTCTTGGTCATCGGGTTGAACTAAAAGTCTATCGGTATTCCTTTGTTGAACTAATCATCGGATTCCCTTTGTCTGTTAGGTTCCTCCCTTTTCTGTTTCTTCAAGTTGCACAGTTGTTACTCATCCAGTTTCCTATATCCTTTTTGTTGTCCGGCAACACTTAATAGTGTTTGTCGGGATGCTTAGAACTTTGCAGTATCGATTATCCTTAGCGTCAGTAGTGTTGTTCCCTATCTTTCGGTGTGGTGTGAACCGATGGTGTAGATCATGTTTTTCATTGTGTATACTAATGGAAAAATATAGTGCCTTCAATCTCCCCCTTTGACATTAGTATCAAAAATTGATATGTGCATAATACTAAAGTGTGTTTAGTATGTACACCATGTTTATATCCTTGTCGTTAAAATGACCCCCACTAACTATATGCATTGGTATAGTATAATTATATGTGCACATGTATACTTGCCTTTGTACTATACATTTTTTGGTTGTTGCTCTTTCAACTGACTGCTCTTTGAACTGACTGACTGTACATCATATCACTTCCCTCTTTATACTAACTGAACTGTATGTACATATCACTTCCCCATTTATTTGATACTCATGACAAAAATGTACAACTTATAAGATGTCAAAAACTTGTGACAAAAATGTAGAACTTACGAAGTGTCAAGAATATGTGCATGGGTGGTTTTGATGTCTTTGAGCATTTTCTCCCATTTTTCTTTTAGGAGTTCTAGTGCCATGTGCTCTAGTTCTAGCCTTGCATGCATATCATAAATGTTGTCTAGGACAAACATTTCTGGGGTGGAAATTAGTGTGTTTGCCTCTGTCACATGTTGTTGCAGCAGTGATAGTGTTGGTAAGAGTTTAGCTTGAAGCTCATTTACCTCATCTCTATACTTCCTCTCTGCAATTTGTATGTCCTGTCTCATTTTACGGGCATGTTTGAGTTGCTCGATGTGCAATTTTATTGCCTCTTCATTATTTGTGAGACTTTGTACACTTGTCTTAAGATCAGCATCTATTTTTTCTATCTTGTCGGTGTACTCCTATGTGAGTTGATCAAGCATGCACAATTTTTGTATCAAAGTAATAGCTTCTGAGATGATTGGATCAAGTGTGCTTACCAATTCAGATAGCTTTACCTTTTTCAATGCCACTTCCTAGCTTATCTTTTCTGCTAGCTTTAACTCATACTTTTGTTCAAGTCTTTCTTCCATATCCTTCTCAACATTAATGTTCTAAGATGTTATTGCATCTGTGAGTACCACCAATTGATCAAGCATTGGGGTTGTCTGATCAATTTCTACATCAGGTACTATTTGCTGAAGTATTCCTCTTGATACTTCCAGTACCTTTTACTCCTTTTTTGCTTTCCTCAGTTTGTCTTGCATTTCTTTTCTCTCACATAGTCTTTCATACTTGGTCAATTCAGTTGGATCCAATGTCCTTGGATCACAAACTAGAATCTCAATGATTTCATCCAGAGTTACTAGATTCTTATGCTTTCCATTCTTCTTCTTTGATATTTGTGGGGACACAGATGTATGAACTACCATTTCTAGTTCATTTGTCCTCTCTGAAGTGCTCGATGAAGGCTTGGTTGAAGATTCTTCTTGTGTCTTCTGCTTGGGGTTCACTTGTCAGTTTGGTGAAGACGTCTCTCCATCAACCTTGGGTGTCTCTACAGATTTATCTTCTATTTTCTTTTCCATCTCATCTTTCTTTTCTTCTTCACTCTCATCTTTCTACGTGTCCTCTTCTACCTTTTGTGTTTCTTCTTTATTTTGATCAGTAGATGTATCTTTCTGATCGTCGGTTGTATCCTTTTCTGCAGTTGTGTCCTTTGTGTTATCTGTCATGTCTTTTTCTTCATCATCACCCTTGTTCTTGGGTGTGCTTGTATCCTCTGCACTAGATCCATCATTACACTCTAAAATATTGATTTCTTCATTAATACAGACATATTTCTTTGAGTGGTAGCTTGGGCTGTATCCAAAGTGATGTCCTGTTTGTCAGTTTTATCCTTTTGAGCAGTGACATCCTCATCTTTTTGTATCTTCTCTGCAGGGTCTTCTTCTGCTATGTCCATGACTGATGTGTCCTACCATGTATCATCAACAACATTCATATTTTTATCTTTTGATGTCTTCAAATATTGTTGTTGTCCCTGATCCTTAAGTGTAATGAATATTACTTCATCTTTCTTCTATGGATCTTTATCAGAGTCATAGTTGGTGATATCTTGAATGTCAAGATCATCCATGACTTTGTCCAAGTTTATGGTCTCATTATCACTTTCAATATTGTCCAGAGAAATGTGCTGAGGACTTGCATTATCTTTCTCCTCCTCTCTATGAGGTGTGTCGGTGAGAATTAATTGTTCCTTATGACTTGTTGACTCTATTGGCATATCTAGGAGTTGTCTCCATTTAGTTTTGGTCATTGTATCTAGCTCTATCAATTTGTTTTCCAGCACTTTGTATGCCCTTATCTTGGCTACAAATTTGCTTGAGTGCTTCTTCATGATCTCTTTTATTTCCTCAATCTTAGATCTGAGAGGCATTAGTGTTACTAGTACCCTCTCCCTTGCTTCTCTTTCGGTCTATAGAGCATATGACCATTGTTGTGATATTTTATTACCCAGCTCTTTAGGTATTTGATTGATGAATTCAGCTGGTACATATTTGAATTTTACCATTGACTTGATTATTGCTTCTTGTATCTTATTCTGGTCATCAGGTTTGAGTGTATCCCATTGCTTGATTTTCTTATCAGTCATTGTACCATGTGTAGCAATGGATTTAGCTGCCTCATCAACAGTTTGATTTCTGTAATTCTTCTTTACTACATCGGGCTCATCCTCTTTAGAATCCTCTAAGTCAGCTTTAGTTCTGACCATTATTTTTCTCCTCTTTGTAGGTGTTTCCTTTATAGTTTGTTTCTTTGTTCTCTTAGCTGGCTGCTTCCTCATATAGGTCCTTACTTGACCTTTCTTAAGAGGTGTGGTATTGGTTGTTGTAGTTTGACTCCTTGTCCTCTACTTCTTCACAGGAGGTGGAGGTGGAGGTGTATAAGATTCAGTTTCCTCATAATCTAATTTCTGTTCATCATGCCCTTTATCGATGGTGCCATGTTCATCGATTTCCTCTAGTTGTTCCCGTTCCTCCTCTATAACTGATAGAATCTTCTTGAGATTATTTACCATCTTATCCTTTTTATTTATATTTTTCTTGATTTCTAGGCCTCTCTTTATCTTTGATCTGGTCTCTTCATAGGTTCCAAACCATGGTTGCTTGTTGTCAATAGGCTCATTGATCAATGCATCAATAGCACTGGTTGCTTGATCTATATTGATTTCATAATCTAGTGGTGCTAACCAAGCTGTTCTTGGTACAACTGGTTTAATGTGAGTGAAATCAGTATCCACCATAAAGCATATTTCATCCTTATGTTTTTGAACAAGTTGTTCAGGGATCCTTGTTCTTTCCATCATCTTTTTCTTGAATTCAAGGAAGTATGCAGTCATAACAAATTCAAAATTATTTCCTAGTGACTTGATTAGTTCACTAATCTATAATGTTACCAGTTTTGTAGTGTCCCATTTCACTTTTCCTACTGAAGGAAAGTACTCTTGAAATTAGAATAAGATACACATGATAAGTGAGCCGAACTTACATGTGTTGTTCTTAGCAGATCTAATTGTGATCATGTTCTCATCAAGTTGTTTTATCAGGATCTCACACAGATCCATCTGAATTCCTTTGGTCACTATCTTGTAAGATGTGCTTACTGATGTTGTAGATATGTTGTTCAATCTGCTTGCTTGAACCATCTTATACCCAAATACACATGCATCAAATTCCAGTTCTTTATCAGAGATGGTGTTTACTTTTAGACCTCTGTTCTCCCATTAAGCTTTTGTGAGTTTTTCAACTTCTTTCCTGGAGGGATGCTTGTGTGTCCTAGGCTTGTCAGTTTTCAGATAACCAATGACAACATGAAGGACATCCTTTGTTATTTTCTTGGGTTGGTCTAGCCATAGCTTTTTATCATGCATTCTGCTCAAGACTAACCTTATCCATTCTATTTTGAAGTCCCTCAAGAAATGTATGGCATTGGTTATCCCTTTAACCTCTAGATGTTTGCGTTCTTCCTTCAGGTTTCCTTCTGTATCACAAAGCTTCTTATAAGATTCATCCATCTCCAGATCACCTGGCTCAGCGATCTTGTAGTGAATATAAGACCTAACGTCTTCTATGAGAAAAAACCTAGGTGGAACTTTAGAAAATGCATCGGTTTCATTGGGTTTCGATGTGATCTCCGAGCATATCTTATATTTGGGCTCTACACATGTGCTATTCTTAATCAACTTAACCACATTCCTTTTATCACTTTTGATCTTAGCTGTTCTTGACGTGGCTGCCATCGTTTTTCAAGTTTTAGGGCTTTTCTTGAAATTTTAGGGCTTTCTTGAAAAAAATAATGATAGAATACTTTTGGTGTCCTCAGTACTTACTTTGATCCATGACAATGGTGAATAATCTGATTGTTGTTTTCTTGGATCGTGTTGAGGTCACTCTGTCGAATGCTCTTCAATCACTTGTTTTTTGCTTTGCTTTCTCTTCAAATCACGGTTGCAAAATGAAGTGTTGTTGTCGTCTATTTATATACTTTTTTCCCTAAGTCTTTGTCATAAATGCTCAATGACTTGTCAGGACATGAAGACGGAGTTCGTCAGGAAGACTTTCAAAGTCTTTGTCAGTGTTGACATAATGCTTAGGACAACTGTTGACAATTTTGCTTTTACCAACGAATATCGGTATTCTGTCATGACAACCTTTTTACTTTGCTTCCTTATCGATGGGTGTCAGGTTACATTGATAACTTAACCATTTTGTGTGTTGACCGACAAGCTTCGGTAAGTGTAAAACAACTTATCCATTATGTTCACCGATGATTTTTGGTATGTGTATACCGATGGGGTTGTTTTCTTAGAATTGTAACAAGTAACTTATCATGCATCTTTAATCATGCAGATTTTGAATATCTATCTATTTTATAATGGAACTAATGCAAAATATGACTTGGTATAATGCAGTTCCATACTTTTTTAGCTCAAGTGGGGTTGGTGATGTCACTGGATCCATTGGATGGGGTGTCACCATTTGTATTGCTTGGTCCAACTTCATTGTTGCTTGAATATTTTCTCCACATTTTGTCTCTAGCCCTCCAAATATCTTTAATGGTGTTTCCATTGGGATATGTGCTTGTCTCTATCATTCGGTCTTTGCAATCTTTCTTCAGATGACCAACTTTGTGATAGTGTAAGCATGTCATTCCGGGGTTTTACCAGCCTCTAGACCTTTTGGTCCATGCCCTCATGCAGTTTTCAGCAATGTGACCATATGCGCCACATGTTATACATTTTGTCCATGTATTGTAGTCCCACACATATTGATTATCGATTCTCTTTGGTTGATAGGGAGTTTCTTGACCTTTAGGCTTCCATGCTTATCTTTTCTTTTTCCAGCATTCATTAGCTGTGTGTCCATTCATCTTGCATGTACGAAAATATTTGTCCATGTAGGTTTCCATCTTTGGTAGATCCATCTTAGACTTACATTCATATGCTTTATGTCCTTTCTTGTTACATTTATAATGAATCCTATGAATGAAGATGTAGATTTAGGAATACCTTTCATCTTACCTTTACACACATTTGATGTGTGCCCTTTCTTTCCACAGTGCTTGCATGTCAGCTTTCTTGGTCTTAGATTTTCCTAGACATTCTTTGGATTGACTTGATCTGATGATTCTCCATTTTCGGTAAAGCCTAAACCGTTGTTGCTGTTGACTCTTCGTTGTCCTTCAAGAAAATCATCCATTCTTTTATTTCTCTCTTCAACCTTTCTGATAACTTCATTATGTTGTTGTTGAATTCTAACCTCATGCTTTAGTTTTTCATTTTCTTCTCTTAGTTCACTGATAGCCTGCACTCTTTTAATGAGTTCTATATTCATTCTGTTTGCTTCTTGACTCATTAGAATAATCTAATTTGTGATCTCATGGTGATGCTCGACATGTCTTTGAATTTCTAACTCCTCTTGTAGTTTTTTTGTAATTTTTCTTCTGTCATCAATAACAAGTGTTCTTTCTGTTTCAACTTGTCTAGCAGAACTCATCACATCTATCATTCTTACCATCTGAGTCTCTTGACCGATTTGCAACATCTTTATTTTTTTTGTCAGATGTTAATGTTACCCAAATTTTCCATTCTGTGCAAATTGGCCTAGTCTGCCCTGTCTGGCAATTCTCTGTCATGGTTCCCAGGTCTTGGCTCTGCTTAAACCCTTAAACCCTAAAGTCTTTCATGTTTGAACGAGGTAAAAAACCCTAGGCCATAGCTCTTATATTTCGCAGTTAATTTTTCTAAGTTACTAAGAGCATGTGCTTTATTTCTCAGTTGCTTGATCGCTTTGCCCTGGGCGAATATTCCTTTTCTTCTCCCGACTCTGCGCTTCTCCTTTGTCGCATAGTCTTGTAACCCTTTGGAATATTCCCCAGATGTCTTCCGACTTAGCACCTCTCTTTAGTCGCATGATCGCCAAATAATGTCATAAGCCTTGGTGGAAGGTGGGTCCCAAGTCTATGGTTGCTTGATCGCTTCAACCTTAGAGGATATTCCTTTCCTTCTCCCGACTCTGCGCCTTCCTTGTGTCGCGTAGTCTGGTGACCTTTTAGAATATTCCATCTGGGTTCTCAGACTTTGCGATTAGTCCTCGGTCGGGATGTCACGGGATAATATGTTACAAAGCAGGGGTCCACCCTCAGTCGCTTGATCGCGTGAAGAATTTAACAGTTCATGAAGTGTCTCCTGACTTCGCGGCTGCCTTTGGTCGCGTTGTCGCTAGAACCATGATGATGACTCAGCTTCCCTAGTGTACAACAGATGAACCAGTGGCTATGTGACAGGTGGCATATGGCAGGTGGATGTGGGTCCTCAGTCGGGTCATTGCGCAATCGCGATCAGTTTCTGTCAAGTCATTCAAGTTGTGCGACTGAGCGGGTTCAGTGTTACAATGTCTAATCGCGCAGTCGCAAGTTGTTTTAAAGTTATCATGTTGGGGCCGCGAGTGTGCGACGAGCTGAAGGAGCATAATGGTCGCGCAGTCGCTGCAGTTGTCACAAAGAGGGAAATGAGGTTGCGAGTGCGCGACGAGCAGAAAGCAAGGCCTCGTCGCTCACTCGCCGAGCAATGAACATGAAAGGAAAATGGTCTGCGGGTCTGCGACGAGCTGAAGGAAGAGGTAGTCACGCAGTCGCCGAGCCATAAGATTAAATAGAATGTTGCTCGCGAGTGTGCGACCGAGGAAGGAAAGCGTCATCGCGCACTCGCCAATGTTTCAAAGTGATCAAATAGCAACCTACGAGTATGCGATGAAGTAAAAAATAGAGGTCGTCGCTCGGTCGCTGATTAGATTTGAAGTGTAAAAAATAGCTCGCGAGTGAGCGACTGTATGAAGAAAGGAGCTCGTCGCGCACTTGCGGTAAATAATAAAGAAATGTTTTCAGCCTGCGAGTGTGCGACCAAAGAAAATAAAGACGACGTCGCCCAGTCGCCAAGCACTGAGGATGAGCAAAGATCAGGCTGCGAGTGTGCGACTGAAGTAAAACGGATGCTCGTCGCTCAGTCACCGTTCCATAAAAGTAAAGGGTTTTCAGCTCGCGACTGAGCGATTGACAAAGAAAAGGCCTCATCGCTCACTCGCCGAGAAAATGACATAAAGAAGAAATGGCTTGCGGGTTTGCGATCAAAGGAAAGGGAAGCTCGTCGCGTACTCGCCCAGAATTCAGAGGGAAGAAAACATGGCTTGCGACTGTGCGATTATGATGCAGTTGAGGTCGTCAAAACTCAGGGATGTTTTTCTCAGTTGTAGAGGGATTTCCAGAATTGATCAGAGGGTTTCCATTTGCAGAAAATCATGCACAGAGCAGTCAGCCAAGATTTGGAGAGATTTGTTTCAATGTCAGTAAAAAGGAGGAGTTTCAACGTGTTGCAGAGCAGAACAGAGATATGACTAAGTTTCCAGAAGTGCCACGAGGAAGGAGAAGAAGTCCTGGGCGATGATAAGATGAACACTTGGCTATGCACTGTTCACAGACAAGAGAGACAGTTATTGTAGAGAAATATAGGTGAACAGGTGTGCATGACTATTCAGAGTGAACATAAATGTTACTATCCGCCGTCTAACAAATCTGATTCCAATTGCCAGATCGAGGAGGAGCATGAAAATATCCATGAATATCTGTTTTGACTCGGTCATTCTCGACGGCCTTCTCTCTCTCTTTTCCTCTCTCCTGTGTGTTTTAGGGTTAGGGTTTTCCATGATCATCTGAAGCTTGTTTCATCCTAAGGGATCCCAAGATGGTCATAACCCTATATATAGCAGAAAAGTTGCATTTTGCAAGGGTCGGTTCTTTTTCTTTTTGTTCTTGCTGTTCTGTAACTTTTCTAAGTTCTTGACAGAGATAAAGAGATTTTGTAACCCAAGAGTTCTGATTATGTAGGAGGCATGCTTTGTGGAAAATTTTCTGTCCTTAGTATGTTTTGTACATGAGTCTGTAACTCACTGTGAGAAGTAATATGCAGAGCTTATGTTTTTAGATCAATTTGTCGAATTGTGTAAACCTTGTCTCTTTTCTGCTTGTCTGTATGTGTCTTGATTGTTGATGGATTAACTGTGGATAATTTCATTCTTCTTAATCAGTCCTTTCACAGCATCTACTTGTAGAAGAGTATGTCTGCTTGCAGGTTATAACTAGTGTTTACTGTTTAAAACTGTTAATTGTGAAGAAGTCTTTCCTTTTAACTGCTTTACTCATGACCTGGTTATGAAATATTTATGCATGCCTATACAGGGGACTTGTGTTTTACTTACAATTCAGAGTTAGTTGACCCAGGGGTTTATCCTGT
>MU228497.1:13538-32127 GCA_018584345.1 Thuja plicata | reverse complement strand
AAGGTGATTATCTAAGAGGAACCAGCCTAGAACCTGGAGGTCTCATCTCAGTTAGCATAGGTCCCACAACCTGGAGATGATTCCCTTGTTATACTGGATTATCAAGACCAAGAGAGCTTGAGATCAGTGTATAACAGTTAATTGATATCCTTCAGATTTGTGATGTTCTCTTCTGATGTATCTGATCTATTACTTGCATTGGATCCTAAAGATTCAAAGAAATCTGGAATCTCTTCTTCTTGATAATCTTTTTCATTTCTCTGAGTTTCCATACCTTTTCTCTCATCCAAAAGATCTCTCATCTTGACTCTAGCTTCTTTATACTATTCATAGAACATCTGTATCTCAAGCTTTTTATTCTCAATATTCTTATCAAGTTTGTACTTCTCCATTGTATGATCTTTCCTCTTAAGCCTTTAATCTTTCCAAGAAGAGACTAAGCTCTGATACCAATTGTTGGAATTAATGGGAAGTAGTACTAAGAGGGGAGGGGTGAATCAGTACCTCTAAATTTTTTAACTCATTTCACCATTCATCTTTAGTAATTATTCATTGCTGTATTACCGACCATTATTGTTGTTCTTCCTTATGCATGTAACATTAATTCATGATCTTTAATTGTCTGCAACATTCATAGAAAAATTTATGAAAGTAATAAACACATAACAAAAATATATGATATCAGAGAAAACTCCTGTTAGGAAGTAAAAACTGTGGTGGGGATGGCACCCACAAAACTTCACTATCTACAGAATGGAAGGGAGCTAGTTTAGGCTTACAATTTGATCACTTTTGATTATCTACCCTGTTACGAGTATTAAATTGGAGACCTGTTAAGATCTACTCTGTTAAGAGCTTTAGCAACACTGATTTAAGTGTGCACTCAGTTATGAGATTTACAATAGGACGGTTAAACCCACCTTTCTTGAAAGGATTTCATAAGTGTAATACACTTGTTAGAATGAGTACATATGTTGACCTGACTGTATGCAATCTACAATTTTTGATTATAGATCCATTAAATTTCTCATAAAATAGTATCACCTAAGGTGACTGATCAATACCTTTCTATGCTCGTCGGTAGCCTTTGTTCTGTTCTTGAAACTGATTTGATTCTTTTCTGTCCTTCTACATGAATTCTTCTGTCTGGTCCTTAGATGCTCTCCATGGCTACAATCATCATTGAACATCATGTTCACAATAGATTGAGCATCTATTTATATACAAGTATTTGACCTAATTTTGAATCACGCATTACAATGTTAACTCTTAGATCCAAGGTTTACAACTTGACCTTGATCTTTAGTTTGCATGTTTTAAATCAGTAAAACTAATTAAAACAATATTAAATACATTGCTTCCTCTTCACATCATGGATTTAAAGTAAATCAAGAAGCTATACATACAACTTTAGTGATTTATCTGATGCAGAAAGTCAGATCCACTTTTTGCAGGATGTAACTGACTGTCAGTTCTTGGTCATCGGGTTAAACTGAAAGTCTATCGGTGTTCTTTTGTTGAACTGATTGTCGGGTTCCCTTTGTCTGTCGGGTTCCTCTCTTTGTTGTTCTGTTGGGTTGCACTGTTGTTACTCGTTGGGTTTCCTGTATCTTTTTTGTCGTCGGGAAACACTTAATAGTGTTTGTTGGGATGCTTAGAACTTTGCAGTATTGGGTATCCTTAGCATCAGTAGTGTTGTGCCCTGTCTGTCGGTGTAGTGTGAACCAATGGTATAGATCATGTTTTTCCTTGTGTATACTAATGGAAAAATATAATGCCTTCAGACAAAACTCAAAAGGAGTTTGTGAGTAAAAGATTTCATCATTTATGCTCATTGATCAATCAAGATAAGACATATTCAGACACTTGAATAAATGAGATTAAAGGAGAAATCAAGGAAGGAAGTGGATTTTTGCAACTATGTATAAATATTTTTAGTCATGTGTTTGATATTGATAAACTTTTGGAGGATAATGAAAAATTACTGGCAGATAAGGCAAAAGCCTTTGATTTATCATAGGATTTTACCTCTAATCATACGAAGGAAGTTGTCAAAATAAATAACAAGATCAAGGTCTTGGAATTAGAGAGGAAGATAATGCCTTGGAGATTCTCTGAATTGAGGAATCTAATAATTCCTATGTTGGACATTCTATAGATTAGCTTAGAAGTTGTAGAAGAAGCACAAAGGGCACCCTCCACACCAGATATTATACATGCTAACGAATTATCTTATTCAATTTGTGCACAGATTTAGATTCTAGACAGTCTGAGGAATTCATGGAGTGCAGATTGGACACCCTTGAAGGAAAGTTTCTCAGATGTGTGTAAAATTTTGTAAGTAAGCACTTATAACTTGTGTATACTCATATGGATAGTATAGGATTTTGGTAAAGATGTTTTTTTTCCCTCTTCACCCTACCTTTTCCATTGATGTCAAAGGGGAAAAACAAAAATGTTAAAAATGATGCATAATCTTAGGGGGAGGTTAGTTTTTGAGGAGTTTTAGACTTGGCAATTTTAGGATGGACACTTAGCCATTTTTCACTAAGTGTTGGCATTAATGCCAAAGGGGGAGATTGCTGGAAAGAGTCACTTTATGATGCATGGTATGTTGTCATTGATGGAAAATACTATCACTACTCTTGGCCTTGATGAAGATAAGATAATTCACCAAAGGATTTGATAATTCTATTTGTCTAAGTACTGAAACAAGGATAAAGACTAGTTGGAAAGATCAGTATGGTTCAGACAGTTTTTTGATAGTTCGAGTATGCAATTGCAGGACATGACTGTAGCCATACTATTTTGTCTAAACCGATCATCACAAATTCTGAAGTTATCATATGCATGAGATATTCACTGAGGAATATTGGGTTGACAAAGTTTTTGCGAGGAATAGGATAGTTTAGAAAAATTGAGTAAGTGCATTTGGTAAATCAACTTTGGTTAATAGTTTGATGATTGTTTATGATAGAGCTGACATCACAAGATAATTACTTTGGTTAGTAAGATGTGATCTTATGTTTTGATCTTGTTTTGGTGGATACTTCTACACATTTCGTTACTCTTATTTGGGCCGACAGAGTTTGAGTTTCGAGCTTGTGAGCTTATATTTAAGATCAAGTTTTGATTACGAAGGCATAGAGATTGTGATTACATATATAAGAAGATAGTGATGCAAATATAGTAAGCAAAGATCAAGTGTAGTGCTTTATCAAAAATATATAGGCATTGGTGATGCTACCAGTCAGTTTGGTATAGGAATGTAAGTCCATTTTGGTTATGTAATTGGTTGTAAGACTTGATGTATTTTGGTTGTGTAAATGAGCAACGAGCTCTAGGTTGTAAGCCTAAATGCAAGTGCATTCCCCTCATTGTACTTATGTGTTTAACAAGGCACTTATTACTATAGGAGTGATATATTTGTGGGTATCATTCTCACTAGGGTATTTCCTTTAACCGAGTTTTCCTCAATAAAAGATTATGGTCTTATGATGTTCATGTTATGTATCTTGCTTGGTTTACTTACATTTACTTTCTATATTAAGTTGTGGTTTCAGTGAAAGAATTTTAAGAATATTATAGCATTAATTCATGCCCCCTCCCCTGCCCTCTCGGTGCTCCATAATTGTAACATTTACTATGGTCAAGATCTACTAATGAGGAGAGGAAAATACATAACTTGTAGGGTATTATAACTCTCGTGAAGATATTGGAAATTATGAAGGCCGAACTAGAGCTAAAAATGGTTAGTAAAATTATCTACTATCATGATAGATTTAGAAGGCGAACATATTAAAAAGATAGCTACTAATATGGTAACTAAAGAGGAAGCACACACGTAGTTAGGGGACTATCAACTGATAAAGAAGAATTGGGTCATTAAACATGAGAATGGGGGAAATAATTAATTTAGATAATAGATCCACCGTCTAAAGTAGAATGAGAAAGATAAAAATTACAAACAAGAATTAAAGTCTTAGATTGGTTAATTAACTCCATACATTGAATACAGTATGGGACCACTAGAATTAAATACACCAAACCCAACCCTCCTAGTAGTATTAGTGAAATGATCTTATGGAAGGGGTGTAGGAATATCATTCAAATGACATTTTATTGTAAAGGTATAAGGTAAAAAACAAAATACTAGAATTAAATACACAAAACTAAACCCTCCTAGTAGCATTAGAGAAAGGATCACATGGGAGTGATGTTTGAATACCATTAGGATGATATTACCTTGTACACATATGAGGTTAAAAATGTTTAAAAAATTAATTAAGTGCTCAGAGTTATATGAAATATGTTTACAAATTTTATATTTAATCAGTTGTGAGACCTTGCTAGGCTACTATGTTAAATTCAAATCTATTGAAACATGTTACTCACATGTTGATCCTGTCTGTCTCAAAAATATAATAAGGTGTACAAATAAATTAAAATACAAAGTGACTATGATGATATAAAACTTGTATGAAGTAAAAATCTACAATCACCTAGAAATGATTTAGATAAGGGATGTAGATCTCGTCAAGCATGCCCAAAATACAAGCATGTACATAAAATTTTAATCAATATAAGTTATTATAGCCAAAATATATGCAACTCTTTGATTAAACATAAGGATTAGAAAATAAAATATAATAGTTTAACCAATACCAACGCTTGTTGCACTAAGTTATGGTGGTTTCTTCCCAAGATGATATGTGAGTACCACTTACTAGTAGCATAACATTATGCAAGGAATACATTTTCTTTAAATTAGTTGGTTTGAGTCCAATATTTAGATTTTTGAAGGAGGATTTGATGGATAGGATTGATTTCAAGGATCATCATATCTCAATCTTTGAAAGGATCATCATATCTCAATCTTTGAAATGATCAGTGTATCCCAATGTTTCATAATGGAAATAAATATGTGATTAAAGGGAAATCAATAGATGAGGATTCCCTTGGAAGAAGTGGATGTATAGGATTGGAAGGGTGCCTTGGAGTACTTTGAGGGTATGGGAAAACACTTGACCCATGTGACATGTACCAAGGCCCATATGGTATGCACAAAGGCTCATGCCTATTTACAACTATGGAGGATTTGCAACATTTGAGTAGATTAATAAGGGTTGCAAGTGACCAATTGATGTGTTTATCAATTTTAACACACTCAATTAAAAATGAATGAAAAAACAGAATTAAATAAACATAATATATTTAATTATTTTTAAGATGAAGATAAGAAACTTAAATAAATATAAAATTGAATTGATCTAAGAAGAATTAAGAGGATGATTAATAATTAAAAAATAGAAATATGATTGAATAAATAGTAATAAATAATTAATTGAACATACAACATACATATTGTTGCAATGTGATATACAACATTATAATGAAAAATATAGGGTTAAACAAGACCTAAAATGATACAAATGATATCTGAACAATTTAAAATATTGCAATTGATTAAAGCTCAGAGGCGTATTAAATTATTGTAATTGAGCAAGACTATTGATATCTTTACCAATTGCAATTAACCAAGACTGGCGATGTGCGGCATCTTTATTTTCTGTAATATAGCAACAGGTGCACAGGATACCTTCTCTAGGTGCCGTGCTTTCATGCACAGAGTGGGTCTACCTCTTACAATTCTTCCATACACCTGTCAGATGAATCTGCTTTTCTCACACTTTAATTTCCTTTGCCAATACATGGCATCATTCGCCCAGTCAGTAAATGGCCACTCTCATCTTCACCGACTTCGGATCCGTATGGTGCTTATATTTTATCAAAAGCTCTTTGCTACTCCCTTCGTTATACAGAGGGGTTCCTCAACAAGAAGCTCAATCCAATCCCATGGCATCTACTTCAGGTTTTAACAATGGGCGTCAGCCAGAGAACGAGCATGCAGATGCTTCTCAAGCAATTCCAGCAGCTCCATCTGCTTCTGCTACTTATTCAGTGGTAAGCCTATTTTCATCCTGCTTTGCCTGGTTTTCTAGCTTCTTTTCTACGCGTACCCTAGATCAGTCCAGTTCAGTGGCACCTGCGTCCACCACAGTTAGTCAATCACAGAATGAACTTACAAATGCTTTCCAAGGCATGGCACCATATCCATTATCTTCTTCTGGCACGAAAAAGCTGCCCTACGATGTATTTATTAATCATCGTGGCCCCGACGTAAAAAAGACACTCGCAACCACTCTCTACAATACCCTAAATGGCTTGGGCTTAAGGGTTTTTCTCGATTCAGAAGAGCTTGAATTGGGGGATTCCTTACCTAAAGAACTAGAAGAAGCAATGCGCAGTGCCTCGCTCCATCTAGCTATATTTTCCAAGAATTATGCTCAATCCCCATGGTGTTTGGCAGAGCTTTCGTTTATTCTCAAAACTGGCACCCAAATTGTACCTGTTTTCTACCATATTCAACCTGATGATGTCCGATATGCAAGAGGAGTCTTTGCTGAAGCATTTTCCCGGCACGAAGAGAAGCATAGACACACGCCAGAGAAGCTTCAGGGGTGGAAGACTGCACTCTACAATGTTCCCTATGAAATTGGTCACATTGTTAATACCAAGGAGTGAGTACCAAATTTCCTTACCCTTTTCTAATCACTTTCCTTCCGAATTCGTTCCATAATTTTAATCTTTAGTTCTCTTCTTAATTTAATCTTTAATCTTTGAAGTTTTTACACTTTTCTTAACAGTTTCCTTCCGAATTATTTCAAATTTGTAACCATTTAATTTTCTGTATACATTGAATTCAGTTTCTAAAGCGATGTTTGTTTTTATTTGGTTTCGCTGCTGTTGTATATGTCAAGTGACGAGGTCGATCTGCTCAAGAAGATTGTTAATTCTGTTTTGGGTGTAATAAAAAATGTGCCATTTGTGGTTGCCAAGCATCCAATCGGTTTAGATGAAGCTCTAAATGGCTTTGAAATGACAGTTCAATCTGCGGAACGCCAACACCCTGTGCATATTGTGGGATTATGGGGCATGGGTGGCTCTGGCAAGACCACTCTTGCAAAACAATTTTATAACAACAAATAGAAAACTATGGAAAAGTATAGTTTTCTATTTGATGTTAGAGATGCTGCTCATAAAAGTGTATTGCATTCTAAGCAGAAAGAATTATTGGAGGACCTTGGTCTCAAAGATGTACAAGTGGACAATGTAGAAGTGGGGAAGGCTATCATTGCTAGCCAATTGAGATCTGTTAGAGTATTGATAGTGGTGGATGATGTGGATAATGTGGAACAGCTAGATGCACTATTGCCTGTTAAGGACAGCTTTGGATGGGGTAGTTTGATTCTAGTTACTACACGAGAATTTGAAGTTCTTAGATCTTGGGGTATTTCGACTGTTTATAAAATGAAAACATTGGATCCACATCATGCCGAACAACTTTTTTGTTGGCATGCTTTTTTGCAGTCTTCTCCAGTTCGAGGGTTTGAATCTCTGGTTGAAAAATTTCTTAATGTTTGTGATGGGTTACCGTTGTCTCTGAAGGTTTTTGGAGCACAATTATATGGCAATTTCAACAAAGATTATTGGATGCATCAATTGGATAAGATCTCGAGAATACTACCCAAAGATATCAGACAAAGGTTAAAAGTCAGCTACGATGCTTTAGATGATGAAGAAAAGCAGATATTCTTAGATATTGCCTGTTTTTTCACTGGAGAAGAGAAAAGTTTGGCTATTAATGTTTGGGATGGATCAAGGTGGAATGGTCTTCACAGCTGGGAACGACTTCAGAATAAATGTCTTGTCGAACTTGATGACAATGATCACATAAGAATGCATGATCACCTCAGAGATTTAGGAAGAGAAATCGCAAATCAGCAATCGCCTTACCGAATTTGGTTTCCATATCAGATTATTAAAGTTCATACTGAAGCTGAAGCACAGGTAAGATTAATATTTGGTAAATTGTTTCACTAATCAATGGTATAGCAGCCTTCATCCCTGTTTTTAGGAATTATAATTGTCTCTATAAGCTTCTGATTTTTTCTTTTCCTTAAAATTGACAAGAGAATTTGCATTCGAGGAATAACATCTACAACAGCTGGATCCACAAGTGGCTTCAGGGTGTTTCCTCAATGTTCGCTTGGCGGGGAGGTCTTAGTTAACACTAGCGGAGGATCTTGCAGCCTTTCACCGTCTTCGCTTGGACTAAAAATTTTTCAGGTCAGAGGAAATTACTATAATCAAGTAATTGGCGTTATGTCAAAAGAGCTACTGTGGCTTCGTTGGTTTAACATAGGACAGAAAAATCTTCGCTCATTGAATCTATTGAAGAATTTGAGGGTTTTAGATCTCCGTGAAAAAGTAACGAGGGATAATCACTTGGAAGAATTGTGGGAGATTGACACTGATGTAAGCATCTCTCTTCCAGACAATTTTAAAGCTTAGTTAAAATAATTTTATAATTATATGTTGAGTGTGCATCTCATTACCATTTTGCTGCAGGCTCCTGTGCAGTTAAGAGGGCTGATCATTGATGAATGCTCTAATTTTCAAAGGTTTCCAAACTCAATAGGACGTCTCATTCATTTGAAGAAAATAGTCGTTAAGTTTGCAACTAGGTTGAAGAGTTTATCAGAAGAATTTTGTCTTCTCCAATCGCTGGAACATCTGGAATTAACTGCTTGTTCTGAACTATCATCATTACCCAGCAGCTTCGGCAATTTGAAAATCCTGCGGCATCTAAGTTTGAATGTCAACCGGGAATTCACGATGTTGCCAGACTCTTGTAAAGATCTCATATTCCTGCAACATCTTGACCTATGCTACTGTGATAAACTTACCTTACAGTCAGGCATCCTGGAAAACATTACAAAGCTCAAGCATGTGAAACTTTCTGAGTGCAAGCAATTGGAAGTATTGCCTTCTCACATTACAAAACAGGAATCTTTGACAGAGCTCTACTTAGGTGGGTGCAGTAGCTTAAGGGAGATGCCTATGAACATTGGTCAACTGAGGAAGTTGCGAGTGTTGGAGATAGGGAGTCAGCTGCTGACAAGCTTGCCAACTTCTCTCCAAGATTTGTCCTCTTTGACTAATCTGAGGATTGAAAACTGCCCCAAGCTGGAGTGTTTGCCAGACCATGTGGGTCGTCTTAATCTCTTGGAAAATTTAGACATAATCTCTTCAGGGCTGAAGTCATTACCAAACTCAATTAGGCAACTGAATAGTCTTCAAAAACTGGTTATATACAGGTGCCCAATCAGCGAATTGAATCTCAGGATGGGGTCATTTGCTTCGTCGTTGTCCCACCTTAAGTGGATAACGTTATCTGGAATAAAAGTGTCCCAAATATCCATCTCTCAAGATTGTTGTCCTGTCCTTGAGACTCTTGAACTTAGAAATATTCACCAGCTAACGGAGATAGAAGTTCTCCCGACTACAGTCAAAGACTTGTGTTTGCAGGGGTGTAAAATTCTAAAAAACATCAGCTGTATTGTTGATCTGGTTAACATTGAAAAGCTCAGGATAATTAAAAGCCTGAATGTGGGGCCACTTCCCAGTTTCGCACAATTAGCTTCACTCAAAGAATTTGTTCTCCAGGGCAGCTATGGAGTGAGTAAAATACAAGGTTTGGAAAATTGTACAGCATTGGAGGAGTTGACAGCTGATACGAGGTGGGAGGTGCAAGGTATAGAAAGTTTGGAGCATATGGAAAGATTGAGAAGAGTGGAACTCAGAGCAAACAGGCAATCTGGTGTTGAAAGTTGTATTCAAAGCATTCAGGTAATAATAGTTTCCAGGAATTTAGAATTTTCATTGTTTTGCTGTGCTTGTGATGCCGCTAAATGTTGGTTTGCATGGGATTTGTAGAGGTTGGCAGGTGAAATTATAGTATGTACCCAGGCAGTCCCTGATGCGGCCTTCCTTGTAAACTCCCTTGCCTTTCCAAGACACTCTCTCGTTGACTCCATCACTAGCCAAAAAATTTCCAATAAACCAAAATTGGTGCAGAAGAGATCGCCCAATGGTGATGCTATTATCGTATGTTTTGTTATAAGTTGTGTTACTCCACGTATGCAATTCCGGATATCTTCTGTTAGCAATGAAATATCTTCAACGGAGGTAGAGGAAGGTAGATGGGTATGGGCAGGTGTCTTCACACAAAGTTCAAGCTCCCACAGAACAGAGGAGTACAGAGTAGAGAAATGGGGTTCGGGTGAGGGTGAAGTGGAGAAAGGATTGATTGTGATGGGAGACGAGCTCAGACTCCTAGAGGCTTTTCGAGGTTTATGGGTGCTTCTAGCAATTTGATATTGTTATACTGATAATGCATTTAAATTAGAAGTAGTCGTTTTAAGAAATGTTTACTTTTATTATAAGTATCATATTCTTCTTCTTTTGTACTCCATTTAAAATGCAAGAGGGGCCACCTTACTGTGCTTTGTCTTCCAGTCTCAAATGTGTTCATATTTCTCTATGGTGATTCTGACATACAAATGAAGGCCGCTACAGAGTGTAGCTGAGATTTGCTATCCATGTATACTTCTTCCGAGTCTCTATTTTGCATGAAACACTGGGTATTTTTAATTATGAGCACAATGGGATAGCCAGTTCTTTGAACCAGGACGATTGAAAGTTCCTGCCTCTGCTGAAAATTTAGTTTTAGGACATCCACTTTTTAGTTGAGGATTGGTGAAGTTTTTGGTCTGGTTCAAATTCGAAGAGAACATTTAAGGGGGTCTCTTTTCAAAGTTTTTATGGTCGGACAACTATTGAGGGACCTCAGTTTCAAAAGTAGTATTACCTTTGTTTAAATCTATGATATGACAGTGAGCGCAACTGCTTAGCATCTTTTAAAAATGTTAGTTCAGAGGAAGCGCATGATCTATGAGTTCAGTGGAAAACAATTAAATCTTAGTAGTCGTAAGTTCGTAACAACAATATTATGACATTTTGATAGTGAGTGATGTCATGGTTTCTTTTGACGTTTCTGATTGACATCCTAGTAATGATGTACAATATGATGTTACTAATTTTAAATATATTTCTGTTGACTCGCCCCTTTCTTCTTGTTATAATAACTGTTACTCAAATTACATGATGTTCTACATTGTTTCCGATGCTTTAATACTGGGAGTTAAAAACAAACAATAATCTAAAATTAGATTTATCAGCATGACGATGGGACTGCAAGTCTCTGAATACAATTGACGGTGAAAGCATAAGTTGTCTACATTCTCCCCTTGTTTTTAACATAACACTCTGTTTTTTATTGCAGCTTACATTCTACAAAACAAAGATCCCTTTATAAAGGATTTCCACCCCTAAGGATTTCTACATAACACGTTTGCCTTCACAGATTCAATCATTAAGAGTTCTCTATATAGAGACAATAAACTTTAAATTACGATTGCAAAAGAGTTTCATGTTACATGCATCTAGTATGGAACTGCAGATCAGCATATAAACTAAAAATGGAAGTCATGCTTTATTTTCATGTTACATGCATCTAATATGGAACTGCAGATCAGCATATAAACTAAAAATGGAAGTCATGCTTTATTTGGTGCATAAAATAAATCAAATTAATGCAATGCAAGTTAAATTGCTATTAAGAAAAAGGACCAATCTGAAGATGCACGGATCGCACCGAACAAGGATCACGTGGAACTCAGAGTTCAAACAATGGCTATCTACACTTCTATGGGTCAGCGTTGTTGTTATTGTAAGGATTGATCTCCTTGAACAGTTGTACAACACAAAAGAAAATCTCTGATTAGGATGTTGGAGAAACAAAAGCAAAGCTCTGTTTCAAATTAGTTTGTAACTTAGTTGGCTCTAGTCTTGTTTTGTTTGTATGTTGGTAGTTTTTTTTTTTTTTTTTGTTGTTGTTGTTGTTGTTGTTTATTTGTTTTCTTTTTTGTTTTTTTATTATTATTTTTTTTGTGAATGTTTTTGTTCCAATTTAAATTTAGATAGTTTTGGTCAAATCTATTGATAACGATTTGGAGTCCCACCTCACTTAATTTAATAAAAATAATAATATTATAACTTCACCATTACACTATATCCTTATTAACAAGACAGTCAAAAATTGGAAAAAAGTAAAAAGGATTTGAAAATTTTTAGAAGATTGAAAGAAGCAAATTTTAAAATGAGTAAAAAAAACTACAATTTATTTGGTTGTGTTAATCTTTTTTGTTTACACTTTTCATCTCATTTGAAATCTTACCTTACAATGATGTTTTTGTAGAATTTTGTGATGTAAAATAATGATTTTAGTGCTAGAAATTTAAATTGGCCCAATCCTATTACAAAAAAAAGATTTAAGTTGTTATACAAGCAACTTTCTAAGAGGTATTTTGAGTCGTACACAAAATTTCTTTCAAAACGATTGAAATTTTATCAACTTTGTCTTTGTGCTATTACCTTAATTATGTAAAAGAGTTATTTTATACTCCTTATTTTATTTAAACTAGCAGTTCGAACCATTTGAGTTATTAGAGATGATATAGTTTAAAAAAAACAACTTTAATTACATGAAATAGGACATTACTTTATAAATGAAACAATTAGAATAAAAATAATTGTATCATAACTCATATGTCCTATATATCTTTATTAAAATCGAATTATATCATTTTAAATTTTGAATTTAATGTGATAATTTCTCTTAACATCAATATATCTTTATGGTAGCTTCAAATTGAATTGTACATTCTGATAGAATTTAGAAGTTTCCATCATGAGAGGATGGGTGACTTCATGAAAAATTTGCTAGTCAAAGACAAGATCCAAATTTGAATTTAAACATATCTGACTATTTTCATTAATGTACCTATAATTACATGTAGAAACAAATGCAATCATTATTGTAAAATAGTATAAAATATTTAAATGTAAAATGTAAATGCCTAAGATGGAGCAAAGAACTCTTCTATATGATAGTTTACATACACTCAAATCTCTTAGGAATGAATCTATGCCTTTACCTTATCCAATAGCATGATTTCTTTTAGTGAATGTCTATTGATTCGATGTTTTAAAAAATTAACGATATTAATTATCATTTTTTGTATAGAAATGAAGTGTAGAATTGTTATTGATTATTGCTTTTTTTAATCATTAAAGAGTGTAATGTCTGAGTAGAGTGTAGATAGATGAAATACCTTTAATATCTCTACATTAGTTTGCTAGGTTTATATTATAATTAGTATGGTAAATTTAAATTACTAAAAACAAGAAACGTCTGAAAGAATAGTACTATAATCTTGACATTATTACATGACAGAAAAATTTAAAATAATTGCATCTAATATTTTAGGAGAAAATTAAAGTTTAAAATAAAATTAGAATATATAAAAAAGAAGATTAATATTTTAGCAAAATTATAGAAAAATATATGTACAAACAAACATTATTAGGTTGTATAAAAAATGAAAAAAATACTAAATAACATTTCCTCTCTCCTTTGGTATTGGTAACTAGAATGGTGGTGTGATTATCTTGGCCTTTTTATCCTCTCACATGCAGAAGGTTGGTGTCCATAAGGAAACCTATTTTAGAAAAATAATCAAATCCATCATGAATGCCTAATTGAAGCCATTATTTTTACATAAATTCAAAATATTTCTACTAAGCATTGCACCTACATTGTCATAATAGTTTTCACATGTATAAAACTATTTCACTAAAAGAATAAGAATTTTTTTTGCTAAGACTATAAATAAAGAATTAAAAAATCAAGGAGTCACTGTCTCATTAGTAATTTATTAAATACTTTATATTGAAGAGGTGATTTTTATCATTCAACTTATCTCCAAGATAGTCTAACCATCTAGAGTATACAAGAAAGCTACAAAGGAAAAAATAGAACCATACAATCAATAATAATATAATTATTTAGAAAAAAAAGGGAAAAAACTATAAATGAAGTGTATGCCTTGAGAGAGTGTGAGAAGAAAGTTATCATTGGCATCCATGAGATTAAGGTGGTTGGAAGTGACTATTCTTTACTCCACAATTTGTATATCTCATTAGAATAATTTGACCTCTTGAGTTAGACAGAAGAAATTAGACACTACTAGAAAAAGAAGTGAGAAAATTATTAAAGAAATATGCAAGGATTACAAAATTAAAGTAAAAATTAGTTTTTTCAAGTAAAATGGAGAAATATGAGAAGAACAAGAATGAGTACAAAGGGTTACACAAGAGAGACATGGTGAGAAGCATAAATGGTGGGACTATATGAATGAGGGAAGCGATGCGAGAAGGTGGACAAGATGAAGAAAAAAGAGAATTTCCCATGGAGGACTTGTGTTCACGGGCTAGCGAAGGATGGAGAAATTTTTTGAGATCACAAGCTCCATTCTACAAGAGAAAAGGAGCATTTATGTCCTCATTAGAACTAACAAAGTCCCAACTAGAGAAAAAATAGGGCAACACAAGAGACATGGACTTCTAGAATGGACAAAGAAGTGTTCATAGAAAAATGAATAGGAGGAAATCTTCATCTGAATAGGGTTTAGAATATGATGGGTCAGAATGGAAATATTGGGGCTTCTGGGAAATTCTACCAAAATCAATTTCCTAACCTTAGTAAATATCATATCTCGAGGAATCCTCGATTAGACTATGGAGTATGAAAGGAGTGAAACAAGCTTCCAAATGAAGGAGTCCCTATGGAAGGACAATAATCTAGGGCAAGTGTATGGACAATTTTGGAAAGAAAAGAGAGATTAAAGGTGAATAGACCAAAAACATTGATATTAAAGGAGTATCCCTTTAAAAATATTTTGGTGGGGATCTCACAAGTAAGACTTGGAAGGTTACAGGCAAGACCGTTATGGATTTTGACAATTTACATCTAGAAGTAACAAAGAAGGTATGTCCACACCTCATACAAAATACCTTTGTGTATATCTCAATAGCAAGGAAGTAGGCAAATATATCTCAAAACTAAAGGAGGTGGGAATGCTTGTAAAATGGGGGGATGGCCTAAAATTGGTAAATTGAGGAAATAGTCTAATAAGAAATAGTGAATGAATGTCTTGCTAAAACCACTTCGGAATGGTTTCCTTTTGTTTTATTTTCCTTTAATAGATATAGGATGAAAATAATGACTTTTAGGCCATATCTAATGGATGGTGTTGGAATTTTCATAAAGAAATAGATCCCAAATTTTAATCTAAGGAAGTAAGAGGTAAAGGTAAGGCCGATTTGGATTGGTATTTATAACCTCTTGAGAGAATATTGGGAAGAAGAAATCTTGATTGAAATTGGAAAAAGCCTAGGGCCCTTCATTTAGGTAGATAAGAATTTCAGAGATAGGAGCTTTCACACCTATGAAAGAATCTACCTCGATCTCATGCTTTGTCCCTCTCACCCCAAGGAGATAGAAATCTATAAAAATTAAGGAATTTGGGTAGGAAAAATAAAAATGGAGGCCTATCTAGTGTTGTACCATGGATTCAACTCAAAAGGGAATGGGAGTCTAGAATATCTAGTGGAAATGGACAACATGGGAAATAATTTTCTCAATCAATATCATGAGAACATCCCAAAGAAAAATCATTATAGGTTTTGAATTGGCAAACCCTCCAATAAAGTTGATAAGAATTAGGGTGAGAAGGTTTATAAAGAGGCGAGGTTCGATAAGTAGGGCACATCACTCAAAGACATAATAAGTGAGAACACCTCCCCTACTATTCATGACAAGTTAAGGTATATGTGACAACGCAGAAGAAAAAACATCAAAAGAATAGAATACCAATATCTCTCTTCCATCAGAACATGAGTATCGGGAGGAGAATGCCAAAGAATTAGGCTTCCTAGAAATAAATAGGAAAAGGTGACCCTTCTTGATGTGGCTAGAATTGACAAAGAGGTTCCCTTAAAGGATGTTGAGCGAACATAAAAGGTCCAAGAAACCCTTAACTCAAGGAAGGATAGGTGGAATTGTATGCCATTAAAGAGGTAGAAAAGGCACAAGTTGAGAACCCAATCAAAGAAGTTGTGGTCGACACCCAAGGAGCTGAGCCAAACATGGAACCCCATGAAGTGGAATCATGCCTTATCATTTTGGAGAATTAGGACATGGATGACAAAAAGATTAGACATGAACCAAAATCACCTAAAAATGATTATCAGGTTTGCTAGATGAGATGAAAGGTCATTCAAACTCTGAAAGTGAAAGTGAAAATGAGGGGGACGAGGCTGAACCACTAGAGGAAAGAAATCTAGAAAAAAAAGTCAAAATTGAAAAACTCAAATATCTTGTAGAGATGAAAGAGGGGAAGGAAGACAAATTAGAAAAAAAAAAACTAGAAATTATAGGTAGTGCTAAGGGGCAAAAGAATTTGGAAAATCTGGGATCAATAAATTGAGAAATAAGAAGGATATTCCTTCTCAAGGAGAAATGAGGACCTTAACATAGAAACCAAATAGAGTTTGGAGGAGAGCAAAAAAAGAATGAAAAAATGGAGATAGTGGGAATGGTGTTTTTGGGGGTTGTGAGGGCCTCTAGGGGATTTGGGATGATATGAAATCCCTGCAATATCTCAGTAGAACTTGTGGAAGAAGCACAGAGTTGGCATGGAGTGAAGGTAAAAATACTAGGAATAAATATAATATTATTTGTTGACAATGTGTATGGCCTAACTAGGGAAAATAATTAGATTTGGTCCTAATTGGGGAGGATTTTACTTTCATTGAATGATGAGCTAGTAATGGTGGTAGGATATTTCAATGTCAATCTAGATAATTCATAAAAGGAGGGGTGGCTTAACCAATTTACCCCAAACTTAGCTTAATTTCTAGCACTTTGTTGGAAAAAATCACTTAAGAGATATTAAGACCAGGAATTCTCTATATACTTGCACAAATAAAAGAGTAAGATTTACTAACATAACTGAGACATTGGATTGGTTTTTTATTTCTGGATATTGGCGTAGAGTAAGTTTTACACACAAGTATGAGATTCTTCCCTTCAGAAGATCACATCATTTTTTAGTTTTGTTATAATTTTATACAAACTCGTAGCACAAGTAGTGACCTTTCAAATTTGAGAATATGTGGTTTAAAGATGAGATCTGAAAGCTTTGATTGGAATATGGAAGAATGAGGCACATGTAGTTGTATCAAAAACAAATTGAAGGGTTGGAATAAGGAGCACTTCAAAAACTTTTTTAAAGAATGGGAAAGAATTGAAAAATAATTGACTAGTCTAAATGAAGAGATAATAACAATAGGAATGAACACAAACTGTTTGGAAAAAATAAATGATTGAAGTTTCAACAAGGAAACAAATTTGATGGTGAAAAAATTCAAGGGAGGTCTGGCTTACCCAAAAGCATGATTAAGTGTTACATGAAATTGATGACATTGTTGATCAACTTTTGATTGAGCCACAACCATGATTTTTCTTTTTATTGGCCTTAATCGTAACCCAAAGTGTAGATAAATATATTGAGCTCTGAATCTGTGTCAATCAATCCATGAATTCATGTTGAGGAAGAATACGTATGGAATTAGAAAATTTGTATTATAAGAAGTTACCATTACTACCTTCTTTTAAAAGTAACAAAAAATGTGTTTCTTTTAACTTCATTTCCATATAATGAATCCTCTATAATGGATTTTAAATTAAATATCACCTTTAGTATCCTCCTAACATATCCCTTAAGCCTCCTGTAAGATATAAAATGGGATGATTGAATGTTACTAAAATGTAAAGGAGAAAAAGTTTGGTTAATTGTTATTTATATTGATTTCCTTAACCCCGCTTTACACTTACTTGAATTTAATTGATTGTATATTGCAATTGTGATTATGATTAAGGGAAGATAAGATGCTCCTTTCTTTCACCCTCAAATACACAAATAGTAGATCCAATTTTGATCAACCCTAAAGGGTTAATACACAAATGAATCCAATATTTGGAAAGAGACCAAGAAAGGGGATCTTAAATTCTGTAAATTGATTGATTAATATGATTAATGATAGTAATTGAAAAGAATAGGAGAAAGTACCAACCTTCCAAAATGGCAGATCAAAGAATGCTATTTTCTGGGGTCTGTACTCAGTTTATGGAAAATCCAAAGTATGATCCGAAAAGGAAACATAGAGACAGACAAAAACCAGAAATCTTTATCCGTATCGATGTCATCTTATGAAAAAGGTCGACCCTGTACCACAAATGCCAACCCGATCCTGCACAGATCCAAAAGTGTCCATGTTCACGCTGTCCGAAAGAAGACTGAAAAGGGTATCTAGATCTGGTCTCAAATCTTCAATCCCAAACCTGTACCTACAAAAAAAATAGAGGTCGAACCTGTACCACTTTTTCCAACTCGATCTACTCAACTCCAAAAGTGTCCCTGTTCGCACAGTCCGAAAGAAATCCGAAAAGGGTATCCAAATCTGGCCTCGAATCTACAGTCCCGAACCTGTACCTGCAAGAAAAATGTTTGTTTGTTGTTGGGGAGGGGTTTTCCTTAGTCAAACCCCGATTTAGGAATTAACCTTGAAATCGATAATTGAAATAAGAATGCTAGCAAGTAGTAGAATTGAATCTAACAATGAAGCTATGATATTGAATAGATATGCAATTGTAATTCAA
>MU228496.1:1420581-1431377 GCA_018584345.1 Thuja plicata | reverse complement strand
CGCTCCATCTCTGAGGTCTTGATTCAGTGGCACGGAATGCAACCAGAGGATGCTACATGGGAACCCCTTCTTCAGATTCAGCAACAATTTCCACACCTTAAGCTTTGAGGACAAAGATTTTTTCTAAGAGAGAGGGGATGTTAGGATCCTGTGTGTTCCTTCTGTTTATTTTGTTAGTGTAGTGTTGTTGGACTCATATGCTTTGTAAGTCGTCCCGTGAGTATATTTTATTATCGCACATGCATAGGTAGTATTACTTTTCTAGATCGTACTTAGTATATAAGAGTATGTTGAGGCCTTTGATGGGCACCGATGAATTTATTGTATTGAGCTTGCTCAAAGGAGGTTACCCCCTCGAAGTGGCCCGCGATCAATAGATTCACTCTGAGTTCTGCTATTGCTTTATATTCTGTTATTTCGTGCATTCTCACCATACTGCTGTATGAGGTTCATCTCAGTCTAGTACCTGATCTACCTTGTCTTGGTATTATTTCCAAGTTGGGGTTCAAGAAGGGGCAAGTCAAGGCGAGACTAAGCTCAACCAACATTCATTGGGTTAATTTGTCCACTGAAATCAAACCCAAGACCAATGGGTTGTGGGTTTGCTCTCCATTGGTCTCGGGTTCACTTCCAATGAACAAATTAACTCGGTGAATATTGGTTGTGTGCACTAACACCACCCCTAAGGGATTAGCCTCGCCCTAGCTCACCCATTCTTGAACTCCAACGTGGTAATAAGTAAGACCAAGGCAAGGCAGGTTGGGCTAGGTTGCAGCAATACCCTTGGTGTAACAAAACAAAAAAAAAGATGCTAATGAAGCTATGACTAGTAGGTACAAGTAGTTAGGTATAGTTTCAAACATCAGTCATTCCCTAAGGAAGGATCATTATGTGACTCATTAGGAACTTGAGTTAATGCTTTAGAAAACATCAAGGATAACTTACAATTATTTCGATACATTTTTGGTACAATAGGAGGAGAATAATCTCTTGGAATCGATAGCTGTGTTGGGCAAAGTAAGGATCATCTTTAGGAGTAGATGAAGGTAAGGAACTTGAGGGAAAATCAACATCTAACAACTTAGGGGAATGCTCACTTTTCACAAAAATCTCACAGTCCATAATACATCTTTTGCGATACCCTCTTGTACTACTATATTGTTGGTAATGGTTTAGAGCTTTTGTAAAGGCAAGTGGGGTATGCATCAACATCAATTCCTTTTATTCCTTTGTTTTAGGAGTTAAAGGAGGAACACAAGGAACATCTAAAGGTAAGAGATAGGAGGTACAAATGGTCATGGGCATTTGCTTCATCATTTATAGGATGGCAGAGGTGGAACCACAACACACACACTAAATACTTTAGGAAAGGGAATCATTCCTAGTTTAGGATGTGGTTCACTCATTACTTATGGGGTAGGAAGATTTACTTCTATATCCATAGACTTCATAGGACACTTAGGGTAGTGGTAGGATTGGGATGTGAAGAACTATCTAGGATAACTCAATTGTTCTCTTGAATTTAAACTTTTGGTGAGAAAGGAATAAATAATCTTTCTAAAGTTGAATGGGTTGAGGTCGTTGAGGCCAAAACTAATCAAGTGTTAGTTTCCACAACTAGATGAGGGTTGGAACCTACCATGAAATATAGTATGCACTTGTCATTCTAATGGTAATTTTAAATATTTATGGACAACAAAAAGGCCTACTTTCATAGAGGTGATACAAGGGTGTCTCAACTTCACATGAAATTGATCTCAGACAGGCATTATGGTAAATGGCACATCTAAGCTTTTAGGTCCAACTTGAACATGGAGGGTTATGAAGCTCGCAGTGGAACAAGTGAAAGCATGTACCTTAATCAAGACTTCATATTTATCATAAGTATCTTGATACAATTCATATGTGTAAAGGAACTCTTTTATATTAACCATGTTTACCATGCATATTGGAACAGTGAGCACCACACATGTGGGCTTGTCATTACCTCTAGCAATATTGCTTAGTGGTCCATCAAGTGCATGCATTGAGTTATAACTTTCGGTGAGGTGAAAGGATGCTCGGTTCAAGATTAGTCTTAGATTTCTCTTGTTTAGGGTAAGGTTACATTACATTAACTAGATGTTTTGCTTGGTTGGTTTGGAATAATTGTATATATAATTAGAATTTGCCTCTACGACATTTGGGAATGTAAAAGTAAACAATTGGTTAAATGTTTTAAGTTTTGATTAGGAGGTGCTATAGATTTATTCCTTATATCATTCACACTAGCCACATGTATTATATTAGAGTCGCGAGGTCTCAAATTTCATGACCTAGATGCATAATATCATGTCTAGCAGTATAATGATATTGATAAAAGGCGTTCTAGTCAAACAAAGGAGGTAAAGGTTTGGAAGCATGTACAAGATGGATGGAAGGAAATATAATCAAATTGTGTTTAATAATTGAAGCATAATGGAATGTAAGGACCCAAAAAGCTAGTAAATTTGTAGATTCTTTGATTTAAAAGAATAGTGGAATACATTAGGTGTTGCAACCGCAACTTGTGTTTGAATGTTATAAGAAGAATGAACATTTATCTTAATAATTTTTTATTTTTCTTACAAAATGTTGGGTAAGTTGAAGGAGCCTCATTGTATTTGTCAACTAGAGTCATGGAGGAAGAATCTTCATATTGACTAACAAAAAGTTGATAATCCCAAAGGGGTGTACATAAGTGTGTGAAAGAGGGAAATTTCATAAATAGTATCTCATATCTAGTTTGTGGTTGTAAATCTCCAATAAAAACCCTTTGAACGTCGAGATACGAAAGAGAATAAGAAATTCGATATCTACTCATTAAATTAGTCACTTTCTTTGACACCTTGTTTACAATGTACCCAATCAGTTAATGTGAAGGTGAAGGTGGACAAGAGTTGAATGTAGGTTGTGGAACATTATGATAGGTGAGAGGTGGAATGGATTGGTTAATAGTATTGTGAACATTTTGGGAAACAAAGGAGAGATATGAGGATGGTGGAACATAAGAATATTGGTTAATAGGAGTAATGCCAAAACTAACATGAGTGGTATTACCATTTTGTGTAGCATTAGATTTGATAAAAGAAGTGAATGTGTGAATACAAGGTACCATTGTGGGTATTGATAACGTTTTCCTCCATTTCTTTTCCAGGAGCCATATATCCAAGCACTTTTGTGCAACTCATCATGGTCATTTAATTTTCATTCACTATATGAGCTATACTACATAGAATATCCACACCTTGTGAATCCACATGTATCAATGTCCCTAGACTCTCAATAAAGGGGATGCCCTCTCTTACCAAGTCTTTTGTACTCACAAATTATTGAAAGCCTTCCAATTCCTTGTCTAGCTCTCCCAATTTTTCGTTAGACACCTAAACTGTAGGATGATCCTCCTCATTGGAATCATGAGGGGAATTTTTTTTCAGGTATAATAGGAAAAAATTGTGTTGGATTAAGAAAGCATTGCTCTCTTGATTTTCTTGATGGGAACAAGTCAACATACAACTTAGGTTCGATGCCATTACTAGTTAAAGCATAGGAAGTCGTTAGTCTCTAACTCTTAGAATTCAAAGAATTCATAAGCCAATATCATCTACATGCAAAATAACCTATTACAAAACCAAAGCTTGGAGACAAAAAAAAAGTTCTGAAAGATAAAATATTCATTCAGAGAGGGAATCAAAAATACAAAGAGATCGAACCTTATGAAGGTGATCGAAACCCTAAAGGGGAAAAATCTAGGTTGCATAGTAATAATTGATAAAAGAATTAATTATTATATGCCTAAAGTTTAGCTTAAGTAAAGTAGAGATAATAAGTGACTTAATAATTAAATCAATATGATTTAATTAATAAGTGGAATCACTTTATTACTGTAACACCCCTCCTTAAGATAAACTTAGGGAGAAGCTAAAAACCTAGAAACAACTACTGAAAGCAGGAAATGGGTCCTGACAACAAGGCCTGATCAGGTACCCAAGAACAAAATAATCTTTGTAAAGAGGAGAAAGGGAGAAAACCCACTGGGAAAACCCCCTCTCCAAAAAGAGATGAAGCCTAGTGAAGGACTCAAGAAGCCTCCAAACTAGAGAATGTCCCAGAAAATAGGAACAAAGAAAGAACATGTAGAACACCTCTGAAGCATGAAGTTGCAAACACTGTCAAAAAGTAACTGCTGGAACCTCCACTGTAATAGAACATGATCAGGTAGAGAAGACTGTAAACAAAGCCTAAAGAGATTATCAATCAAAGATGGAAGAATGCCTCCAAAATAGGAATGAAAGAAGAGTGTCCATATGGTAAATGATCCATTTCACCGAAATGTATAGGTACCAGCCACTGCATCCGCCTAGTACATAGGAACAAATATTGAATACATAGATCACTCCATCGAACAAAGGAAGCATTAGAACCAACAGGATATACCCCCATAATGCTGAGCAGTGAGAGGCATGACAGGTACACTGAAACAGACTGCCAAGAAACAATGCATGATGAAGAACGTACAAGCACAAATAAATGATGGTGTCGTGGAAGGAACACTCACTTGACACACATAATGAGGCTAATATCTTGGAAGGAACACTCACTTGACAAAGGTAGATTGCAAACAAGACAAACATCAAACCCCCCATGACACTTTATAATATAGTGTGAGTACAATAGAATCTCAAACATGCATCAGATGACACTTTATCTCAGTGCGTTTGAAAAAGAAAGTTACAGAAAAATATGTATACAATATTTAGAAAGGAAACAATCCCAGGACTTGAAACATCCAAGATATCCACCAGAATGCCATAAAGCAAAAAATTGAATAAAAGATACATGGAGAAAATTCTAGGTGTGAGAACCATAGAAGAAGAAAGAAGAACAAAAGCATCTTTTCGATGCCATGTGGAAGTCAAAAAAAGAAGTTTGGAGGAGCGAGATATAGTGACCAGAGCGCAAAATGGAACCCTGACTTTGACTAACAAAATTTCTCGCAAGATGATAAAATCAGATAACTGAACTAGAAAAATCAGATCGACCTCGGAACCAGCTTTTCGTCAATATCTTGTTTGGCAAAAAACGTCTCCGTTTGCTAAAGTTATGAGAAAAAAACCATGAGTAGGTCAAAAACCAAATGAACCGGAAGAAACCTCAGCCAAAAATGGCAAAGCCCGACTAAACTAGCGAAACCCTTCAAATCTGGACTGCCTCCAGAATTCCCACCAAATTTGGTAGAAAAAAATGTCATTTTTTAAATGAAAAAAAAACAACATTTTTTTTAAACAATTAGAAAAATAGCATGTATTTTTTTGAAAAAAAAACATTAAAACATAGTATATTTTTTTAAGAAAAAAACACAGAAAAAACATTGATATTTTTTATTTTAAAAAAATATTAAAAAAAACATATTTTTTTTATTAAAGAAAAAGACATATTTTTTTTATTAAATTTAAAAACATAAAAAAACTTTATATTTTTTGTTTTAAATAAATATTTTAAAAAAGATAGGGCTGTCATTTTCTCTCTCCTCCATGCAACTGGGCAACACAAAAATTGAGACAACACAGAAATCGAGGTGAACAAAAATCAAGATAGTATGAAAATTGAGGCAGCACAAAAATTGAGGCAACATCAAAATTGAGGCATATTTTTACCTCGTAAAATGTGTCAAGTGTTGTGCATACAAAAATAGGGCCCAAATTTCAACTGTGTCCAAATAGGACGTGCCTTATATGAGAATGAGGGGTTTGGGGCATTCCGGACACAACCCCTATGTCAATTTTTCCCAAACTGCTCCAAAAAATAAATCCCTTCCAGATCCACACAGAAAATGCAGAAAAACCTTGAAACTCTCGGAGCTCCAAAAACTTCAAAAAATCAGGAACGGGCAGCAACAACAGAGAGGGCTTCGATACCATATTAGAATTCAAAGAATTCATAAGCCAAGATCATCTGCATGCAAAATAACGTGAGTTATTAATTGGAATCTTTGATTCAAAGTAATGGTTTATGAAACTCATAAACTAGTATAAGATTTACAAACACACACGTGCTCAATAAAAACAAACAATGGAAAGAGGAAACCAAAAATAAGAAAGAGAGAAGTTTGTTTTAGTGTTCTTAGTGTTTGGTTTATCACACAAGTTTATTGCAAATGTAATATGAAATGAAAATGATGCAATTAATTAAGTGATATGAAATAAAAAAAGGTGATAAATTAACCAATTAATTAAATACATGTACATAAACAATAAATTTTAGAAATAATTAGACCGAGTTAGAAAATTATGCAACGATTGATGAGCAAATGGTTATAGGACAAACTTTACTTTTTCAACTTAATATCATAAGCATATAACTTAGTTTCAAAGTATATATGTTAATGTTTGTAGCTTCAATCGTATGATCATTTAGAATACATATAATACTTAGATATTGATTAATAATAATATATTGTATTTGTATATATATATATGATATATATATTATTACTAATTATGCAAACTTATATTATTCTAATATATGATTGATTAATGAAACATTATAATGAATAGAGACATGTCTCTCCTAACCTTTTTCTCAATATAAATGAAAGAGAGATTGTTGCATTTGAAAAATACATACCATATACAATTTAAGCAGTGCTATTACATTTGTAGTAATCTTAAAATCTCAACATGGTATCAAAGCCAAAGTGCAAATGTAGAAAATAGATACACATCTCGCAGACATGAGAGTATTGTGCGCTCAGCAAGCACCAAGCATCCTTAGCATTGATCGACAGTGAAAGAAAATGTGATCTAAATGTGTCAACGATCGACGTGTGAAATAAGAGGAAATTTTATATCACGTGACTTGCCTAAGGTTTGGAATTGAAATGTTTACGGTCGCTGAAGAAATGATTGCCATGTGACCTGATTATGATTGAGTTCGTGAGAATTTATTCACAAAATCGATAGCAAAAAGCAGAGATCAAAAATCTATTTCACAGCAACATACAATTGATGAAACAGTGATTGGCCTCCCATTGATGGGTATCCACGTTGGAATGCATGGATACAATCGATATACAAACTGATTATGTAATCCATGTCTGGTGTTGCTGTGATTATGTGAATGAGTCTTAATCTGATCGTTGTCCATATTTTTGTGGATGTTGACTTGATTGTCAATGCTAATCGCAGAATACAAGAGCACCGTGACGACTGAAATGATGTCATTGTCAGCTTTCATATATATATATATATTATCTTCTTGAGATATTACCGCCCGATCTGAATGTATGCTTTGGTTCAATATCTGAGATCACTCCCGTTGATCTATGAATGTTTGAATGATGACACTCTGAATGCGGAACGAATCTCGTGAATCTTACTCGGTAGGAACTAATGAAATGTCTGCTCCGATCAGGATTGTCTACTTGACTGATGTGGGGATGTTTGTGGCACCGTGGATTGTCAAGGACCTGTGCGGCTCGAGTCGACAGTGGATCGCGGCGTTGAACTATGCATGCCCGACTCGGAGCTCCTGTTGTGTTCTGCACGACGACTTGGAAATTCTTGTCGAGGTGAGATCGGGGTGTACCGCCGTGGATGTTTTCCAAGAAAGGAAGGTTGATTGTGTGAAAGTGGAAATTTAAATCACCAATGAATCTCACCACAGTGGGAGGTTCCGTAGTGCAACCCGTGTTGGCCAGATGCAAATGTCACCTTGCAGAGGACAGATGCACTACAACTCATGAGGGAGCTCGCGCTAAAGATTTTTTTGTGAATGTCAAACTCATATCCTTCATTCTAGTATGACAGCCCTGTAGCGTTTCTCATTCTCTAGTATTGAAACAACATTTTGATTGAAGCAGAGATTGTTACCATTCTTTCCAAATGCCATAAATCCTAATGAGATACTCCTAATATAGAATTGGAAATCAATATAGCCGGAAGATTTCCTCTATTTGGACGGTTCCTCATAGTCTGGAGAATGGTCTACTCTATTATATGTTGAATGATCATGCAGTAGATGTAACTAATGCTTGGACATCCTCGAATGGCATTCATAGGCTTAATTTAAATACATGGGTGAAGAGGCACAACAAGCATTGGATATATCATGGTTTATCATTTGCCTACATGCATGAATAAAGTTAGTGGACTTATGTGCTAGTTGAGTACACCTCCTATTCAGTTCTGAGGATCTTTGTTGTTTGATTAAGGAAAAAGCGTAGAATTCAACCCGCTATTAAATTGCTCTTATGGTGGTTATCTTTGCTAAGATTGCATGTTTATTTATTTAAAATGTGGGAACTGGAATTTGAACGTGACTAAAGAGATGATTATTAATGAGACAAAGATGAGCCGATTGGAGAAATTAAGGAGTGTCTAATGTATCTTTAGCTATTACTGCATTCACCAGGTGCTACATAGTTGTAATCACACTCATTTTTGGCCAGGAGATCAAACATTATTATTTTCAGTCCAGTCTTGTATTTGGCATCACTGTTGAAGCAGCAGGAAACAATTGATATTCACATAAGGATTTGCGATCACTCGGTTGGAGTTTGGAATACTAGATGAAAGCCTAAGATCACCAATGTATGTGGAGCCTGGGGATAAATCCATATTATTCACTCATGTTACTATGGAATCAGACAAGTACATTTGTACAGGAAACTATTCCTGCTAACAATGTGGTAACCATTGAACAAATAAATCATGTGCCTGATGATTAAATCCTTTATGATAGTACAAGACAGAAAGGATGTTTTAGCTATTTCACTTCTTGGTGTTACATCAAGATCAATAATAGGATACTTGATCGTATGTGAATGGTTGAGCAACACAGAATAATGAGATAAGCAATTTTATCTCAAATTTTATTGCAGGAAAAGAAGAATTCTATTAAGGCAGTGTACATGGTTGTTGCTTCCTATTCTAAGTACAAGGAGATCCCTTGATCATGAATACTTGTGGATCGCTAAGTGCAGAGTCTTCTACACATGTGATCATGGTATGCTTCCATGATAGAGGGAGTAGCTAGTGAATCTGCATCAGTTGACATCCAAGGATCTTGATTTAAAGGGACCAGACCATATTGAGATGGCTTCCCTAGTGACTAGGATTGTGATTCAAATGATGTAGTTCCATGTATGTGGGATAGAAGACCTTTACACAGATATATAGGTCTCGATATTCCTAGGTAGATGGATAAGTTGTTAGAACAAGGATATTAAAAAAAAAAGAGCTTGATGTAGACTAAAGATCAAAGACATGACTTGCTGGCATGAAGTCAGAAGGTTGATATTAGATTCAGAGGGAGTCTGATAATTCATCTAAAGCAACCTTGGATGAAGAGGTAAGGAGGTTTTTGCAAGACCTTTAAATTTAAAGGGGGCATCTAGAGGATCTGATTCATTCTGATCTCCAAGTAATTTGGTCATATTGGTTTAGAGGGAGTCAACAATAAATATGGTTTTTGCAGTCAGAGGACTATGATCATGAGATTGAGTCCCATGTGTTCTGGTTTAAATGCCTTTATGCCAACTCTTACATAACTTGGGGTTCACCAAGAGTGATGCATACTATTTAAGAGGTATAGTGCATAAGTATGCTATTCAAGGTACATTATCACTACAGAACAGATGGCTGATATTCTTACCAAGTCTCTTAGAGAGAAGGTTGTATACTTTCGAGATAAACTTGGTATGTTGGAGAGTGAAGCCTTAGATGAAAATAAGTTTCACCATCTGTGATCTATTATTTTGTATGTTATTGCATTCTTCTCTTTGAGAGAGAAGTCTAAGGTGAAAGCCCTTATTTCCACCATTTGGGATGAGCCATGGTGGATTCACCCTCTAAGATAAGTCAAGTTAGATGTCATGTGTGTGACTCCATGACTTATGGGCCCACCCATCCTATGTACATTTATGAGAGGTGACAATTTCTTAGAAAATGAACACTTGTATTTGATGTTACAAGGTGACAATCTTGTAATGGAGATTCGTTATGGTAGAATTTTGATATGTCAATGCACATGCCATAATAGGGTTATATGTAAGGGGAACGTAATGTTCTCTAACTACTATATCATTCTATCATGATCTAAGGTGATATGAAAATTAGGCATCACATTCTAAGGTGATTCCTCATATCACGATCTAAGGTGATGTGAAAACTAGGTATCACAATCTAAGGTGATTCCTCATATTACAATCTAACGTAATATATAAAATCAGGTATTACAAGTTAAGGCGACTCCTCACTTCACATGTTAGGTGATTCCTCATATCACGTGTTAGGTGATATGTAAAACTTGGTATCACGTGTTAGGTGATTCCTCATATCACGTGCTAAGTGATATGTAAAACTTGGTATCACACGTTAGGTGATTACTCATATCATGTCTTAGGTGATATGTAAAACTTGGTATCACATGCTAGGTGATACTTCATATATCACAAATTATGCGATATGTAATTTGTTTGTATCCATATGGACCATATTAGGATCCTTCTGAACTTAGTATTACATATTGATTGGACCATATGAGAAATTTCACGTAGTGGCATATCTCTACGTAAACTTAGTATCCATGTGGCAGACATCATGAGATGTAATTTCATTGCACATACCATGGATATTTATGAGCTATAATGAATATCATGTGACTTGATATTCCTACATATACCATATCTCCCGATATCACAGTGAGGTGATATCTCCTCTCTTTCAAAATTAATGGATTTATTACCTTGATGGATTTTATCTTCTCTAGCTAAGAGG
>MU228496.1:1398598-1420321 GCA_018584345.1 Thuja plicata | reverse complement strand
ATTATAATATTATAATGAATAGACATGTCCCATGAAGGGACATGTCTCTCCTAGCCTCTTTCTCAATATAAATGAAAGAGAGATTGTTGCATTTGAAAAACACATACCATATACAATCTAGGCAGTGTTATTACATTTGCAGCGATCTTAAAATCTCAACAATATCAATGCACATTAGCATTCACACGAGATCTATAGAACACAATATATATGTGGAAACCCTAACATAAGAAAACCATGACAAATTAATGCTCTTATATAAAATATTCTTTTACAAATTTTGTAGGCTCAACCTATTAGAGGCACCAACCCCTTAGTCTATTCATGAGCACTTGCCCACTAGAAGCACCAACCCCTCATTCTCTTAGAGGCACCAACCTCTTGTTGAAATTTCCACCTTATCGATATTGCTTCTACAATGGATGATGGGTGATCTTATTCTTCACAAATATTGCTCTGGTTATCTACTTCAATTGTTTTAATCACCTTCTCATATTGATCACAAATCTACCACAAATGTCTTCGCAAATTTTATATAATGTTGCTCTTATGTTACCTTTAATTTTTTCTATGAAACTTCTCACAAACTTGCTATACACTTCTTAGCCTTCTCACAAAATTTATCTTATAAAATATGATCTATCATATTTATCTCCTATATTTGCTTAAAACTCTCCATAAATCTATCAATACAAACCTTCATAAATCTACAATACTCTTATGTATACTCCTCTTCATTGGGTCTGCATTCTTAGCTTTGATCAATGCTCTTGGTGCATATGTTTGGTATTATTTGAAAACGCACCACTTCAAAGAATTTCAAAAATCTATTTTTATAGATTCACAAAGAAAGGTGACTTGAAGAAGAGACACACCTAACAATTGAGAAATGTCACTTTTTTGTTACTTTATATTGCCCAACATATTAACTGATTATATGTGACTTTATATTGCGCGACATGTTAATTTAATTGCATATATCTCTTGATGAATTGACCATCACTCTTTTGTCTTTGTATTTAGTTTGTCTCCTTCTTTTGTCATTTTGTGCTATGTTGTCCTTTTATGGTTTTGGTATATATAGTTTGTTGTAGCATATTTGTTTGTTAATTGACCAGAATTTTGTATTTATAGAGATTAATTACTTTGTTGTTAACATATTTACATCTCATTTGTTATTGTTGTTTATAAAGTGCTTGTTTATGATTTGCCTTGATCATTGTGACAGTCCAATGATTTAGAATTTTATGGTTTCCTTTAGCAATTCAACCTCATATATTTGCATTTGGACCTTTCTTATATTTGATCTTTCTTTTGATATGATTAGCTATCTTCTCAAACATGCTCCAACATATGGTTTGTACCCATGTTCTTTATCATCTTGCGTAGAATTCTACAACATTCACCACTTTGCATGATCATCTACAATACTTGATCTTAATAGTTATATATCATTACCTTTGTGTATAACTATTCATCCATGATTTCTGCCCATGAATGCCTTCCTATAATCTAAAAACTTTCATAGCATTATCCTTCATAAAAATGCATGGATTAAGATGCCACTATAAGGAAAATTCAAGCTTGTCCAAGCAAAACTCTATTTGACAATCTCTTCCTAAACTTAGACATCAATGAGCTCACATCAATAATCTTTCTTAATTACTTTGACATTAATGATCTCATCTTCTCACTCAATCTAACAATCTTGTCCATACTTATTTTACATTAGTGACAATAGTAAATCCATTTGACATCAATGACAATATTTCCAACAAGCCTAATACATAAAAATCATAATATTTGCAAATTAAAGCCACATTAAGCTCACTAAAATGATAGTGATAGAAAAATTAGATGCTAGGCTGATGAATACAAACTAAGGTCTCATATTTCCCTTGCATAACATTGGAACGCAAATAGGTTCGATGACAATCCTGATAGGAGAGTTGAACACTAGGATTTTGTTCCTTTGTTATGATGGAATTGAGATTGTGAGACATGTGTATGAGATATAGGGTCAGTGTTAACAAAATATTTGATTTTAGCTAAAAATAAAATATTAAAAAAATAATGAACATAGTAAGCTAGACAGGTAGAAAGGAAATGGATCTAAAAACTAGAGAAAAAAAGTATGAGACACAATTGTTTCAAGTGTCCTGGTTTGAAGGTGCCTAAAATTGTCTAATGTGAGAAAATTGCAGCTAGGAGGTTTTGAAATGTTGTCTCATAGAAATTCATCCCAAAATAGTAGGAAAAGGGCATGCAACAATTAGTCCAAGGTTGTTTGTTTGAAGCCTATTACAACTTGTAATATTTTTCTATGTGCTCCTATACCATTTTTTATACGAAAAATTGGGAAGAAGGGTTGTACTATAGAGGGTCTTGCCTAAGTCAAGACTCGTGTTGGTGTTTCCACCTCTGCAACGAATATGATGATGAAACAGAGTACATAACCTTAATAAGAAAAGGCTAAAAAGTAATAGAAATGTTGAATTTACAAATGTTACCTCAAGTATGAAACCCTTTCCCTGGAATCTTACACAAGGCTAGATATGATAAAGTGAAATCCTACAACATGTTGGTGCATATTTTCATCATGGAGAAAGACTTTTAGTTGATCATGACTAATGTAACAAAGATATATGCTTGAATGCTTTACTCCTTAGATGCAGATTTGAACTTAAATTACTTGATTGAATATTCTTATGAATGTTCTTGATTGCTTAGAATGAACATGCCTTCGAAATGAGAGGGGGGGTTGTATTTATGCAACTTACACCTTTTCAAATTTAAGTTTTGGAGAAGACAATAATAGGTGGTAAATTTCCACTATTTGCAAATCAAATTTTCATTCGATGAAAGTTGGGCTCAAATTTCTTGGACATGGGCATCTACCACCCTAGTCCTAGCAAAGCGAACCACCAAAAAGACCACGAACAGGGGAATGCACCAAGTTTACAAAAATGTTCATGAAACTAAGCACAACCAAGTATAAATTACGCACATCTACAAAAATGGGCCTTGTTGGTTCCCAAATCAAAGGATTGGAAAATCCTAAGAGTATGCCAATCTCTATAATTAGATCCCCCAACTGACTTGTCCAACAAATAGGATCAACCAAATATGGTTGGAAATCCTCTGTAGTCTAGGCCCTGCAAGACCTAGGTGGGTAGACCTTCTCACCTACTGATCTTCTTAGTTGATGTTTTTATAGAAGATTTTATCCTTCACTTGTATTCTATTTCTTTCTTCTATCTTAGAGTGGCATATATCTTTGAAATAAACTAATTTACTGCTTGAACTCTTCTAATTTTCTTCTTCCTCTGATTTACTCCTATCTTGATTTCTATGTATTATTTTGTTTTTATCTACTGATGTTTTCTTCTACAAATCCAACTATTTCTTCCGCTTTACTTCTTCAATTCTAATCTATGTTTCTATTTGTTCCTACTGTGACACAAGGAGAAAGTGGAGAAGGGGCCAAAGGCTCTTCCAACTACCAATCCACCTTGCAGAACCAATGTGGAAGTCGAAAAACACGGTAAGAGAAGAAAGAACAAAGATCCTTTATCATTAATATGTCAAAACAATTATATGTCAGGCTGTAATATCCTAGTTTGGGCCATATATATTCAATGAATTACAATTTGATCTTCATACATGCAAGGTCACAGACCTGCTTACAGATAATTCAAATCTTATTCTAGCACCACTTCTTTTGAACTGCCTAAACTAAGAACATAGAAGAAAATATATACAAGAGTGCAACAAGAGAGGTCGGCACTCAAATACACAAATGAGACCCAAATTTAGGTCCACATAGATCCCAATAAGAGACCCCGCATTAATTCAACAACGGAAATTAAATGTAGAAGTCGACCATATCAGAATAAACATCTCGGGAAGATGATCATCGAAAATCAGAAACCGTCGATAAGGGCATACCTGAGCATCAGAAAACCCGTCAGTAAAATCATACACGAGCATTAGACAACCCATCAGTAAAGAGATCACCGAGACCCACCGGTAAAGAAAGAAATCGAGCAACATAAGACAAACTATAAAGAAAAAGTAAACATCATTTTGGTTGATCGAGATTGCCAATGACCCAAGATGCTCCTGCATTAGAAGAGTGTGCAGAACACCTAATTCAAATCAATCAAGTAAGTATGAAGACTATTTCATTCAGGAAGATATGTTGTTTAAAGGTATTCAGTTGTGCATACCAAGAGGTTCAATGAGAACTAATTTGATTAAGGAGAAACATAGTAGTGGATTGGCTGGACATTTTGGTATTGATAAAACATTGAGTTTGCTAAATGAAAGATACTTTTGGCCTCAGTTATATAAGGATGTTCAGAAATTTGTGAAAAGTTGTGGAGTTTGTCAAGTTGCAAAATGAGTGAGTCAGAATACTGGTTTGTATACACCGATTACTGTTCTTGAGAAACCTTGGAGTGATATCAACATGGATTTTGTTCTTGGCTTACCTAGGACAGCAAGAGGTAATAATTCCATATTTGTTTTTGTGGATAGATTTTCTAAGATGACACATTTCATACCATGTAAGAAAACATCAGATTCAATACATATAGTAGATCTTTTCTTTAAGGAAATTGTCATATTGCATGGATTACCGAGGGGTATCATCTCTGACTGAGACAGTAAGTTTGTTAGCTATTTTTGGAGAACATTTTGGAATAAGTTGGATACTGAGTTGAAGTTTAGTTCTACATTTCATCCACAGACTGATGGACAAACAAAGGTTGTAAACTAAAGTTTGGGTAATTTGTTGAGATGCTTAGTTGGAGACACACCAAGTAAATGGGATTTGATGTTAGCACAAGTAGAGTTTGCATGCAACAGTTCAGTGAATAGAAGTACTGGGAAGACACCTTTTGAGATTGTTCATGGCACACAACCGAGAGGAATATCAGACTCGAGAGAAATTGTTGAAGATGAGGTGGAAAGAGTAGCAAGGTACCTGAATGGCTTGAGAAGTTACATACAAGATGAGATTAATTTGGTCAAGATGGAAAGCATTGAGGAAGCATATCAATTTTCCCTAAAAGATGAGGAGAAGTTGAACAGAAGATATGAACAAAGACAAAGAGGTAGAGGAGGTAGATTCCCTAGAGGAAGAGGTAGATCTCATGGTGAAAATAGTAGATCTGAACCAGACAAATCAATTTCAGACACATCTCAAGACAAAGGAAAGACTGAATGGAAAGGTGGAAATTCATACCAAGGAAGAGGTAATTACTCCAGAGGTGGATATAGAAGAAAAGGATTCCAAGTAACTTGTTACAATTGTGGTAAAGGACATAAATCCTTTGAGTGTACACATGCAAGCAAGAAGGATAGTAGTAGCAGAAATACATTGGTGCATGATTAATCACCAAATGAAGCTGAGAAGGAAGAAAATTTCATGATCCAAATGATACTATGGAGTGAGAAGGATAAGTAAGATCCTTTCAGGAAAAGTTTGTTCAAGACCAGATGTAGAGTTGCAGACAAAGTTTGGAAAGTAATTGTTGACAGTGGAAGCTCGGAGAATATGGCATCTGAGGAAATGGTTGCAAAGTTGTAGTTGGAGAGAATGAAGCATCTGAAGCCCTATTAGATCTCATGGATCAAGGATGATCATACATTAATGGTGAGTGAACAATGTTTGTGAATCTAAAAATTGGAAAATACTATGATAAGGTGTTGTGTGATATTATGCCTATGGATTGTTGTCATATTTTGTTGGGTAGACCTTGGAAATATGATAGACATGCTATACATGATGGAATATTGAATAGATATTCTATTTGGTTTGATGGTAAGAAGCAAGTTTTGTTACCTTTGGTTGAAGAATCTATTGGTGAGATATGTACATCTGTGAAAGTTTGTTTGATGGAAGGTAGAAAAATTGTTAAAGATTTGAAAAGAAATTATATTTGTTATGCTTTGATTCCTAACAAACCATGTAAGAATACAGAAGATGACATTCCTACAGAAGTTGGAAAATTACTCACTGAGTACAAGGAGATAACTTCATATAATGTACCTGATGGTTTACCACCAATGAGAAATATCAGTCAATGTATGGATCTGATTCCTGGAGCTAGTTTACCAAACAAAGCACCACATAGGTTAACATCGACCGAGAATGAAGAGCTTAACCAACAAGTTCATGAATTGTTGAACAAAGGTTTGATCCGAGAGAGTTTGAGTCCATGTGCAATACATGTTGTATTGGCACCTAAGAAGAATGGAGAATGGATAATGTGCACTGATTCTACAACAATTAAAAAGATCATAGTGAAGTCTAGGTTTCCTATACCGAGAATGGATGACATAATGGATTGTTTGAGTGCAGCAAGATATTTTACCAAAATTGATTTGAAAAGTGGATATCATCATATCAGAATCAGAGAAGGTGATGAATGGAATACTGCTTTCAAGACAAAGGAAGGTTTGTATGAGTGGTTGGTTATGCCCTTTGGTTTAACTAATGCACCGAGTACATTTATGAGGTTAATGAATGAAGTTTTGAATAAATTCTTGAATAAATGTGTAATTGTGTACTTGGATGATATTCTGATATTCAGTAAGACTAGCGAAGAGCATTTCATACATATAAGAAAAGTGTTGCAGAGATTGAAAGAGGAAAAGTTGCTAATAAATCTAAAGAAGTGTTCCTTCATGAAAGAAGAGCTTGTATATTTGGGTTTTGTGATTTCAATTGATGGTTTGAAGATGGATCCAGAGAAGGTTGCAACTATATTGAGTTGGCCTACACCTAAAAATGCCACTGAGGTAAGATCATGTCATGGATTGGCAAGTTTTTACAGGAATTTTATCATAAATTTTAGTTCTATTTGTAATGCTATGACTGAAACAATGAGAGGAGACAAAAGAGAATTCAAGTGGACACATGGAGCTGATAAGAGTTTTGAGGCTTTGAAGCTGAAGGTAGTTGAATTACCTATGTTAGCAATACCTGACTTCAATAAGGTATTTCAAGTTGAATGTGATGCAAGTGGAAGTGCAATTGGAGTTGTGTTGACTCAAGAAGGTAAACATGTTGTTTTCTTTAGTGAGAAGTTGAATGATACAAAGAGGAGATATTCTATCTATGATCAAGAGTTATATTCTATTGCGCAAGCTATGAAGAAATGGAGACATTATTTGATGCTAAATGAATTTGTGTTGTATACTGATTATAAGGCTTTATAATATTTGGGTAGTCAAAATAATTTGAATCAGAGACATATGAAATGGGTAGAGTATTTGCAGATTTTCACATTTGTGATTAAGCATAAGAGTGGAGTTTCTAACCGATTTTATGATGCATTGAGTAGAAGAAGATCTTTATTGACTGAAATGAGAATTGAGGTCCTTGGTTTTGATGACATGAAGAATTTGTATGAAAGTGATTCTGATTTTTAAGAGTAGTGGAGAGTGTGCAGAACACCTAATTCAAATTAATCAAGTAAGTATGGAAACTATTTCATTCAAGAAGATATGTTGTTTAAAGGTATTCAGTTGTGCATACCAAGAGGTTCAATGAGAACTAATTTGATTAAGGAGAAACATAATATTGGATTGGCTGGACATTTTGGTATTGATAAAATATTGAGTTTGCTGAAGGAAAGATACTTTTGGCCTCAATTATATAAGGATGTTTAGAAATTTGTGAAAAGTTGTGGAGTTTGTCAAGTTGCAAACATGGTGAGTCAGAAAACTAGTTTGTATACATCGATTACTATTCTTGAGAAACCTTGGAGTGATATCAACATGGATTTTGTTCTTAGCTTACCTAGGACAGCAAGAGGAAATTACTCCATATTTGTTGTTGTGGATAGATTTTCTAAGATGACACATTTCATACCATGTAAGAAAACATCAGATGCAATACATATAGCAGATCTTTTCTTTAAGAAAATTGTCAGATTACATGGATACCGACGAGTATCATCTCTGACCGAGACAGTAAGTTTGTTAGCTATTTTTGGAGAACACTTTGGAAGAAGTTGGATACTGAGTTGAAGTTTAGTTCTACATTTCATCCACAAACTGATCAACAAACAAAGGTTGTAAACCAAAGTTAGGGTAATTTGTTGAGATGCTTAGTTGGAGACACCAAGTAATTGGGATTTGATGTTGGCACAAGCAAAGTTTGCATGCAACAGTTTAGTGAATAGAAGTACTGGAAATACACCTTTTGAGATTGTTCATGGCACACAGCCGAGAGGAATATCAGACTTGAGAGATATTTTTTGAGAAGAGAAAAGAAGTTTTGAAGCAACAGAATTTGCTGAGTTCATGAAGACATTGCATGAAGATGTAAAACATAAGTTGGAGAAAAGTAATCAGAAATATAAAGATAATGCAGACATATCAACAAGACATAAAACATTTGAAGTTGATGATGCAATAATGGTTCATCTGAAGAAGGGAAGATTTCCTATTGGAACATATGGTAAACTGAAGATGAAGAAATTTGGTCCTTGCAAAATACTGAGAAGATTTGACAGTGGAAATGATTATGAAGTTGAATTACTTGATGACATGGATATATCACCTATATTCAATATTTCATACTTGCATGAATATCATGAACCTGATGAAGAAGCGACAGTACCAAGTGATTATCCTAAGAAGCAGATAGAGGAAGTTGAGAATATTTTGAAACAGAGAATTGATAGAAGTACAAGAGGAAGGGAATACATGGAGTATCTGGTGAAGTGGAAGAACAGACTGATTGAGGACTCATCTTGGATTTCTCAATATAAGTTGGATTCATTTTAGGTTGGACCTGATACATGGTTTGGGGAATCATTTCTTGTAACCCCAAGTGTCTGATACAGGAGCATCTTGGGTCATTGGCAATCCCGCTCAACCAAAAAGATGTTTACTTTTGCTTTATATTATATCTTTTGTTGCTCGGGTTCTTTCTTTACCGACGAGTCTCGGTGATCTCTTTATGGACGGGTTGTCTAATGCTCGGGTATGCTTTTACTAATGGGTTTTCTGATGCTCGGGTATGCCCTTACCGACGGTTGTTAATTTCGGTGATCATCTTCCCGAGATGTTTATCCTGATCTGGCCGACTTCTACATTTAATTTTTGTTGTTGAATTAATGTGGGTTCTCTCATTGGGATATGTGTGGACCTAAATATGGGTCTCATTTGTGGATTTGAGCACCGACCTCTCTTGTTGGACTCTTGTATATATTTGCTTCTATGTTCTTAGTTTAGGCAGTTCAAAAGTAGCAGTGCTAGATTAAGATTTGAATTATCTATAATCAGGTCTATGACCTCGCATGTATGAAGATCATATTGTAACTCATTGAATATATATGGCCCAAACTGGGAAGGCCTTACAGCCTGACATGTAATGGTTTTGACATATTAATGATAAAGGATCTCTGTTCTTTCTTCTCTCACTGTGTTGTTTGGCTTCCGTATTGGTTCTGCAAGGTGGATTGGTAGTTTGGAGAGCCTTTTGCCCCTTCTCCAATCTCTCCTTGCGTTATACTGAAAGTGATTATTATTATTATTTGAAATTTGTTTTTTATGTATAAGACTAGTACCTTATCCTTATTGGGCACAGAGTCACCTCCATTCAAATCTTCATGTATAACTTTGCTTGACAATTTTTAAATTTACCCCTTAGATAATATGTCAACTATTCAATTATATTAATGCAAGATGATTGAATAGATAGTACACCAATCAATCCAATTGATTTTAACTTCTCCTTAAGAAGGCCAATCGGACAAGAAACATAAGGACAACACTTCTCAAATGTTTTTTGATGTTCAAATTAGTATGAGAAAAAATAACCCATTTGCACAAGAATTTAAAATATCAATTAATTCCTTGAATTAATAATCACAAAGAACTAACTTGAAAAGAAATTTATCCACACCACAATTACAGAGAAATAATTGAGTCTTTGTATTTACAAAAAATTACATTTGTACTACATTTTGTCTTCTCAATCTGAAATCTAAATCTCCCTCCCAACCAATTTTTTTAAACTCCCTTTTATAAAAATAAGGGGTTACACATGAGTAGTTACATATGTTGATGATGAAGAAACATGAATCTTTAGTATAACTAATTAATTACATTCAGAAAACTAATCAAGTCCCCCTATATAAACCTAGAGAACAAATTAACAACTAATTACATTATAATTTCTCATATGCAATCACAAAATCATTTCGACCCATAAGCCAAAGAGGATCCTCCAAAATAATTCCATCTCCTTGTCAACAACCCCTCACATTTGGAAATACCTTCTTTGTGCATCACTTGACCTTTACGAGAATCAATTCCCTTATTCTTTTTAAGTTTATGCTAGAACTCATTTTAACATTATGTCTCATGCATTTAGTTTTGAGTAATTTAAATCATTTTTCAAAAAAAATCACTTCATCCCTCGGGATACATCTCTCCGAGGTACTCTGTCAAATAATTAATGTGCACCCTCTGTGCCCCATATTTCACAGGCATGTTTTCCAAGGTATTCAAGCCATCCTCATACTGTGCTAGTGCTTTCATTTTTTTCATTATATGAGGCATTTTGTCAAACAGATCATGCATTTTATGCTTTACACTTTGTGTGTACACCTATTGGCATTTCTTGAAAAAAACCCACTATCGATGGTTTGAAAATCTTTTATCAAATGCATTTTGTACATTCCTATCAATTGTATTCTTCAAAGGTTTCTAATCTATTTCCAGCATGCCCACCATTCGAGGGTATCCCACTCATCATGTTGGTTGAAACTACATCTCTAACAAAATCATTCATACCAGGATGACTATGGCATCACTTCGAGGCATCCAGAATGACCTGCCCATCATTTCAATGGTTCTACACATTGCATGCATGTCTTGAAAAACTCCATCCTTTAGCCTCTCCTGGATGCCCCTATAACAAATCGGTTTTGTTTTTCCCCTGTAGTTGTATTTTATGTGATCACATTTCTTTTTCAGGCATTATATCGAACAATTGGCATGCCTCTTCTATGAGCACATCTAAAAACATGTGTGCTAGGGCACTCGGCTAAACAATTCAGATTCTTAGTCTATGAAGATAGTTTGGTCTTCTTGTGTTGTCGGTTATTCTTTATGGGTGTGAATTATGGGTTCAGTAGAACTTTAATAGTACAATGGAAGCAAATTGAGGGAATCCAAAAGTGGTTGATCACAAGCAAATTTAAAATCAAAAGCACCATCCCATGATATCATGCTAAGTGAAATGGGGGCTGCCCCTATGAGGCACTTGCTATGGCTCGCCTCATAAGCTATCTAAAAAGAATTGAAAAAATGGAAGGAGATAGATGGCCTAACGTTGTCTTTAATGATATATTGTGCAAACAAAAAAAGAGGTGGATGCAACAAAACATCAAGTGGATGAGTAAATGGAATATCCAATTTAATATGTGTTCCACAAATAACAAAGAAATAAAGGTATTCGTTATGGAGAAATTTTACAAGAAAATTTGGGGAAATGGGATTAGAAGGAAGAAAAAATATATTATATCAATTAGTTCAACCCCACATGTGATCAACTCCAAAAAATGTACATAGGGGCCAACATTTCTTAGAGAACTAAAATTCGTATTGCCTAGTTGAGAACAAACTCTCATCAACTTCATTGTGAGACTGGGCATTGGAAGAGGCCAAAGGAGGCTCGGGAAGAGAGAATTTGCATGTTTTGCAATTTGGGAAGGTGGAAACCGGGAATGATTTTATTTTAGAATGTGAAGCATACAAGGATAAAAGGGAAAAATTTGCGGATACTATATTTGATAGCTCTTGGCATAACCTATTTAGTGAGGATTACATTGAGAAGTTAGGGGTGCTCATCATCAACTTTCACAAGAAAAGAATTGAGCTATTGAAGTTGCACTAGATTGCATTGCTGTCCCATAGACTATGTCTAGCCTCGTGGATGTTAAATTTTTATCTATCTATCTATCCCCAACTACACCAGAAAATTACCTTTAGCAAAATCCATTTTGTACATATCCTATAATTATTATTTTTATGATGATTTTTCTTTGAGGTGGACAAATATCATACATCACTGTGCGGTTGCATTGTTTTGCATTTGTGATTTATGTGTTCCTTGCACTCATTTCATTCATGAATCTGTAATTGTTTGTCTCCTATCATTGTACAAGCATCGTCATTCCTGGGAATTGATTTGGGACTGTAAATGTTTTAAATAGAACATTGATCCATGAATATAGAAAAATGTCATTCCACAAAATTCCATGTACTCATGTTTGTAAAGAATATAGAATCACTCTATATTCTGGAAACACACATGAGATACTTTGTTTCAGCAAACAATTAATTCAAGAAACCCAAAACAAGGCAGACAATAAACATGAACAGAACTGGAGATATGCAAGCTTCTCTTGCTTCTATTAATCTGGAAATAACTTCTACAACAATCAAAATAAACTTGCAGCAATTGTGGTTGCATACAAAATATCTTGAAGCAATCACTGCTTAACAAGATAAAGAAATTACAACTGTTGTTGCAATAAAACAAGTCTCTGATAAAACAAAGCACTTACAAAAAACTAAATAATTTGCGGCTGCATACAACTTCTTACAAGTTTGTTCAAAGAATAAAGATATTCTTTGATTTATAGAAAAATTGTTGTCCAAAGAAAATATCAGAAGTCCAAATAAGAAATCAGATTTCCCCAAAATCTTATTTGAACTTATCTCAAAAAAAGTCCACACAAAATCTGATATTCTTTGAGCAATAAAACAGAGGAGATTTAACTTTTGGAAAGTCAAAGAAAGGGGCTCAAGGCAATCATATTTTATTCTAAAAATCCAACACTCCCCCATTGTCTTGAGCCAACAAAACACGATCATGCTTGATCCAGTATGACTACGCCCAGATTTCTCTATAGGCATTCAAAACTTGCAATGCCCAATGGCTTGGTGAAAATGTCTGCTAGCTGTTGCTCTGACCTGCAAAACTCCATTTCTATTTCACCATTCTCAACTAATTCTCTAATAAAATGATACCCGATTTCAATGTGCTTTCTTCTTCCATGAAACACAGGATTTTTTGACAAAGCTATTGAGGAAATATTGTGGCTCCATCCTCTTGTTCTTCCTTCAAATCTGCTAAGATCCTTCTCAACCAAATAGCTTGACACGCTGCTGCATTTTCTACTATATATTCACCCTCTACTGTAGATTGAGAAACTATGGGTTGCTTAGAATCCCATGAGATTACACATGAACCCATGTGAAATACATATCTGGAAGTGCTCTTCCGATCATCCAAACTCCCTGCCCAATCACTATCTATGTAACCAATCAATCCATAATCATTTGCTGCAGTATACAAAATACCATATCCTTTGATTCCATTCACATATCTTAGGATTCTCTTTCCCGCTTTCCAATGGGAGTCTTTGGAGTTTCCATAAATCTGGAAATCAAACTTACTGCATGCATAATGTCTGGTTTAGTTGTTGTCAAATACATCAAACTTCCAACCAAGATTTTAAACAAAGTCAGATTCAAATTGTTGTTGCAATCATTCTTACTTAGCTTTAGACCTACCATAGTTGGTGTTGGGGCAGCCTTGCTATTCTGCATTCTAAATCTCTCCAAGATTTGATTAACATATATTTCTTGAGAGATAAAAATATCATAATGCATTTGTTTTACTTCTATGCCTAGAAAATATCTCAAGAGACCTAAGTCTGACATTTCAAACTCTCTTTTCATGGCCTCTTTAAAATTAGCAATTAGTAAATCATTATCCCTAGTAAAGATTAAATCATCAACATACAAGACAACAATTAAAATATTACCATTTGTTGCCTTGATGTAAAGAGTGGGCTCACCATCACTTTTGCAAAAGCCATTGCTCATCAAACATGAGTCCATTCTACTATACCATGCCCGTGGAGCTTGCTTAAGGCCATAAAGAGCCTTCTTCAGCCTATATACTTTACCTTCATGACCTAGAACTTCATAACCAAGTGGTTGATCCACATAAACCTCTTCTTTCAATACTCCATTAAAGAAGGCGGATTTCACATCCATTTGATATACCTTCCATTTGTGTTGGGCTGCAATTGTTATGACAACACGCACGGTTTTCATTCTTGCAATAGGGGCGTAGGGTTTCATCATAATATCTACCAAACTGCTATTTATACCCCTTGATCACCAATCAAGCCTTATGCCTATCTATTTTTCCTTCAACATTGCTCTTGGTCTTATAGACCCACTTAACTCCAATAACTTTCTTGTTAGGAGGTAAATTAGTGAACTCCCAAGTTTCATTTCTTTTTATTGCATCTATTTCCTCATCCATGGCCTTACACCATTTTTCTTCTTTTTTAGCATCCTCAAAATAAATTGGATCACTATGAGAAAATAATGCAAAATTGATGTTTTCATTAAATTCATTTTCATACCTTTCATCTTGGTATATATCCCTTAGACTCTTGGTCTTTCTTGTCACTAGTGAGGCAAGAGTGAGATCACAACTCTCAGTATTGCTGTTGCTGGTCTTTGCTGGGCCAATTTGCTACCTTCTAGAGCCTTCTATATTTTCTGTTATATCATCTTATTGTTCATTAAAGTCATCATCTTCAGTAATAATAGGCACTTTACTTGAAGTACTTGATGATGTGTCCACCGAGCCATCACATGACTCATTCTCAATGAACTCCACGTCTCTTGAAATGATGATATTTTTGGTGACTGGGTTATACAGTCTATATGTCTTTGAATCAAGACTATAACCCAAAAAGATGCATTTCACACCCTTGCCATCCAACTTTTGCCTTTTCTCCTTTGGCACGTGTGCATATGCTACACACCCAAACACTCTCAAGTGTTCAACCATCCATCTATGCTTTGCCCATGCTTCCAATGGAATCTTGTTATGGACTACCTTTGTAGGACTTCTATTTATCAAATAAATAGTTGTTGCTACAACCTCTCCCCAATATTCAATTGGGAGTCCTTTTTCTTTCATCATACTTCTTTCCATCTCAATGATGGTCCTATTCTTTTTTTCAGCCACTCCATTTTGTTGCAGAGTATAACTGGTTGTTAGCTCCTTCTTTATGTCATTCTGCTTGCAAAATTTCATAAAAATATTGGAGGTATATCCCCCCCTCTGTCTGACCTTAGGACTTTAAGATAATGTCAACTTTATTTTTCAGCTTGGGCTTTAAATTCTAAAAACTTATCAAAAGCTTCAAATTTATTTTGCATAAAATATACCCATGTTCTACAGCTGAAATCATCTATAAAGGTCATAAAATAAGTACTCCCCCCAATGGAAGTGATTTGCATAGGGCCAACTAAATCAGTATACACCATCTCTAACGGTGTTGTTGCCCTTCTAGATTTTCCAGAATTAAAAGGCAGCCTATGTTGCTTACCCAAAATGCAAGCCTCACACTTGCTACTAAACTCTTTTATACATGGAAAATCACCTACCATTCTTCTCTTGGACAATAAACTTAAACCAGCATAGCCAAGATGCCCATACCTTAAATGTCATATCTTGGAGGGTTCTTCAATCACGCTCTTGAAGGCTGGTTGTTGTACTATTGTACATGCTTTCTTGGGAGATGCAGCTGCTGAAATTGAAGAGAAACACATTTCTACCTTCAATGGAAATATTTGATTCTTTGTCATTTGGACTGCTGCAATAATTTTCTTACTCCCATCCTTCTCATAAATGACACATTGGTCATTCTCCATCAACACTTTATATCCATTTTGAATGAGTTGTCCAACACTAATCAAATTGTGCTTTATCCTTGGGGCAAAATAAACATTCTGAATTTCTTGTTTCTCACCTTGCTTGGTGCAGATCATAATATATCCTTTGCTCACAACTGGAACAATTCCATTGTTCCACATTCTAATTTCAGATTTAATAGAATTATCAATGAAAGAAAAAAGACTTTCATTACCACTCATGTGGTTACTACAATCGCTATCCAAATACTAGATTTCGGGGCTGCCTTCTTCACAAATATTGCACATGATGAAGGCTGTGGGATTATTTCCCTTACCCACTTTCACATCAGCCACATTAACACTTTGCTTTGACTGATCACCTTGCTTTTTCCAGCATTCACTTGCATAATGCCCAAATTTATGGCAGTAATAGCACTCAACATTGCTCTTGTTCGAGCCATAATTATTCTTTCCTCCTCTAGATTTATTCTGAGAGTTGCTAGCTCCCTCATTTGTGGCTACTCGTTCTGATCTTTCTCTTCCAGCATTTTTTTGTCTAGAGTTTCCATGACCTCTGCCTCTTGAGCCTCTTCCAGATTTGTTTCTTCCTCTCCCCCTGCCTCTTGCATTGGATTGAGCTCTGAAAGCTTGCTCTTGAGAAGAATTTGTTGATCTATTAATTCGATGCTCGTGGGTTTGGAAAGAACCCATCAACTCATCAACAGTCAATGTTGAGAGATCCTTTGCCTCTTCAATGGAAATAACTAAAGTATCAAATTTTGAGGGCAGACTTCTCAAAATTTTCTCTACTACTCTTTGCTCCTCCATGATTTTTCCATTGGTTCTCAACTGGTTTATCAAACCAGAGAGTCTTGAGATAAAATCTGAAATGGACTCATTGTCCATCATGAGAAAAGTCTCAAATTCTCTTTGAAGCATTTGGAGCTTCACCACACAAACTTTTTCAGTCCCTTTAAAACTAGTATGAAGGATATCCCAAGCTTCTTTGGAATAATCAGTTGCTGCTATTCTAGGAAAGATTTCCTCTGTCAAGGAAGTTTCAATCAACCTCAAAGCTTTTGCATCTTTCTTCCTTGACTCCTTCAACTGAGTCTTCTGATTGTTTGTGAGGGCAGAAAAGAGAGTAGGGCCAGTCACATCCATAAAGCCACTGACCACAAGCTCCCATAAATCGTTTGCAACCATTACGGTCTTCATCTTCTTTGCCCAAATATCATAATTTTGTCCATTGAAGGACGGTGACTACTGCCAACTCTTTCCAACATCTCCAAACATGTCTCCTATGTAAGATAAACAATTACCCAGAAAAAACAAATGCCCAAACTCACAAGGATTGAGGGCCAATTAACTCTAATACCATGTAATAAATATAGAATCACTCTATATTCTAGAAACACACAGGAAATACTCTATTTCAGCAAATAATTAATTCAAGAAACCCAAAACAGGGCAGACAATAAACATGAACAAAACTGGAGATATGCAAGCTTCTCTTGCTTTTATTAATCTGGAAGTAACTTTTACAACAATCAAAATAAACTTGCAAAAATTGGGGCAGCATACAAAATATCTTGAAGCAATCACTGCTTAACAAGATAAAGAAATTACAACTGTTGTTGCAATAAAACAAGTCTCTGGTAAAATAGAGCACTTAAAAAAAACTAACTAATTTGTTGTTGCATACAACTTCTTACAAGTCTGTTCAAAGAATAAAGATATTCTTTGCTTTATAGAAAAAATTTTGTCCAAAGAAAATATCAGAATTCCAAAGAAGAAATCAAATTTCTCCAAAATCTGATTTGAACTTATCTTAGAAAAAGTCCACACAAAATCTAATATTCTTTGAGAAATAAAATATAGGAGATTTAACTTTTGGAAAGTCAAAGAAAGGGGCTCAAGGCAATCAGATTTTATTCTCAAAATCCAACAATGTTCGTATTACCCTTCAATGACATCTCTTTGGGGATTCTATAAACATTTGAAATATTTCCCTGGTGCACAAATCAAATTCCCATAGTTATCTGAAATCTTCAAACTGGTGACCTTGATGGAATTCAATTCTACGACATTCATGAGAACCCTCAATCCTCAGACACATTCCCATACGTCTTTCCAAGATAGTTCATATTACCGTAGACAGGGAGAATTTTGTCAAAGGTTGTGTATATCACTTGCTATTATTGTATTTCATGAGACAATTTGTCTTTAAAACAACGTGCCACAACATTCGAGCGCATTCCCATTTTGATGGACTTCATGTTTTGATGGAATATTTTATGCTTTTCTAGATACTTTAAATGCATGAAATTTTCACAGTCCATCATAATTAGTAGTTTATGGTTTCTAGATTTTGACTCTGTAGCACTTTTTTCCATCAGCATTTCAGATCACACTCCATGATCCATCATCAGGATGATAGCTAAACACTTTAGTTTCATCGATGAGCACATTTTCGATGAGATTATACGTAAACCTCTCCGACATCTCCATTTTGATGAAGTATATCATTTTGATGGGACCATTTTTTCTCTCTTAGATAGTCCACTTTTCATAGATATGAATTTTTCGATGAAGTTTAGCCTTATTTGTTCGATAATGATATTTTGATGAAAATCTCAATTTCGATGAGACACCTGGGAATAAAAATGGCTATAGAAAATATTGATCCTAGGGGCCTACAACTTGGCACACATGTTTAGTTTAGATATCTAAAGGTTCCCTCCAAGCCACATGCCATGGTGATCACTCATTCTCAGGGTATAACTTTTTGAAGTCAACTCCCAAATACTCATACTACACATGGTATAATCGACCTTTTCTTATCAAGGGTGATTCCAATTTTGCAAAAAAAATGAAATCCCAACATGTCCAAAGTCTAGTGAGAAATTGTTAAGCTATACAATTTACGACACTACAAATACATCTTTTGAAATATTTGAATGTAATAGTTTTTCCACACTTTTAATGTATATAATTATTTATGTGCCCAAAATGGGTTTTTAAGAATAGTTTATATATCACTCTATGTACAAACACTACTACTTAGTAATTGGTAAGACTCACATCACTATTGGTCTTAGTTGTCGAATGATTTTATTAGATCTTTATTAACAACTTCTATGTACCTATATGAAGAGCTATTTGAAGTAGTGTGATGACATCTAAATGTTTTATTGTAATTTTCTATTGCAATGAGTAGAAAATCCTCGAGCCACCTATTCATTATAAAATTTCTTTAATTTTTAGAGTTAATCTTGAGGAGACATCATATCATGAGCAACTTAATACTTAGATTGTTTTTCTCTATATGCACAGTCATGTGAAGTTTATACATGTCTTTTTAAGTATTTGGATATAATAGTTTTTCCACACACTTTTGTCATTTATGTTTATTTTCTCACTCAATTTTTCCTTTTTAACAATCTTTTGTAAATAATTTTATGGACAAACACTACAAGTTAGTAATTGGAAAGACCCACATTAGTATTGGTCTTAGTTGACAAATATGATTTTATAGAAGTTTCTTGCTAGTTGTTAAATGGTGGTTCTCTAGAGATTTTATAGAATCATCCTTACACATATATAAATAGCTATTTGAAGGAGTGTTATCACATTTGAATGTTTATGTTGTAATTTTCTATTAAAATTATTAGAAAAGCCTTGGTTCACATATCCTTTGCAAAATTTCTCTATCTTTTAGAGTGAAGCTTTAGGAAGTATCATCTCACAAGAAAAATAATAACAAATATTGATTTTCAGAAGTCATGTAGGAGGAAGACTCCACTTTCCAAATTTATTCACCTTCATAGAGCCCATTGTGATGTGGTAAAATAGAGTTCATAGCTTGTGTGGGCGAACTAGCAATCTTAGGCCTATTTCCCTTTTGGTCACTTTGTGAGGGGAGTGATCCAATCAATCAAAGGTGATGAGCATAAAATGGATTCAATAGTCCCTCATGGTGGATTGGAAGACGACTATGCCCTTGTAGAATAAGAATGCAAGAATTAGGGTTAAATAGGGCAAAAATGTGGTTTTCAAAATGAACAAGAAAGCAACAGATAGATTTTGATAGAAGATCAAGAAAGTGTAGATTTTAATTGACATGTGGTATGAATCTTGGGTAGAATTAGAGGCACTAGGGTGTCCAAATCGGCCTGCTCCTAGGACTATGGCGGCCATCTTGGCCTGCTCGTGATAGTTTCATATTTGACAACCGGTAGATTATATCTCTCCTCCTACTTATACTATAATTTTTGTTGTGTGTTTTCCACCTATTCCTACACACTAAAAGAAGGAAAATATTGTGTAGAAAGGGGTTTGCCTAGCTCAAACCTTGGTTTTGGAATCAACCATAAAATGAGAAAATTGAGATGGAAATATAAGCATCTTGATATGTAGCAGAGGCTAGATCTAAGAATTGATGTCTTATAACTTCATAGTGTATGATGCTCTTTGAAGGTGATCACAAATTTTGATGCAATATCATGAATACACGAGATCCTAAAAGGAAATCACAAAAATGCTTGCATGAAGGTTGTTGAAGCCTGCCACAATGAAGAATATGGTAAGATAAAATGACTTGAATTCTTGAATGTTAGACTTCTTGAATGCTCGAAAGAATTGAGAGTTGATTGCTTGATAATGGATTGAATTAGATGTAAAAATGAGGGAGGAAAACTTTCTTAGATACATCTTCCAAGCATTTGAGGGTGAAAAACACAAAGCAAGTTGACATGGATTTAAATTCTTGCTTAAACAAGTTGACTGTAGAATAATTCAAATTTAAGGCTGAATTGGCGAGAGTTGGGCACCAACGTTGAACCACTCTTGGGAGCGGGGCACCCAAGGCACCTTTCTCCCTCCAATGAAATCCTAAATTGGGACCTAAGGTCCAACATTGAAAGGAGACGTTGAAATTAAATACAGAATTGAGCTGGGATGAACAAGACCAGATACAAGAAGCTATACGTGCTAAAATAAGGCCTAGCTAGGCAAGAAATTACATTTGGCTATAATTTATGATGCTACACAAATAATTATATGCTACTCAAAATATACCTATTTAATGGAGTGAAAGGTGCATGCAAATTAAAAGTAGCCTCAAAAGTGACAATCTTTTGGAGACCCCCCATTCAAGCCAAATTTGAGGTTTCCATAATTAGTGAATAATAAATCTAAGCAAAAGAACCTAATTTTAGAATTAACAACCTTGGATCATCCAATATCCATAAACATATTGTGGAGAGGCTGTATTTGGGACAAAGATGAAAGCATATAAGAGGCCATAAGTACATTCTAAAATAATATATTTGGCCACAAGAATCTTACAAAAAAAAATTGCAAGGAAAAATATAAGAGGCCATAAGTACACTATGTTGGACAAAGGTTGTCGTTGATGTCAAAGGTGATGGTCAATTTTTTCGATAATGTCAAGGCATCCAAAAGAAGTGCAACTATTCTTATTCCTATGTTTATTCATTTAAATTCAAGAAGTATAATAAAAAGTTATCTCGATGATATTTGTTGCAAAATGTTGGTAATATCATCTTGTACTTGCTACATTTGTTTAAGGTGATCCATAAAGGTTTGCATGATGTTTTTGAAATCTGTTTCTCATAACTAGTATGAGGTTTTAGTTGCATTTTCATGATTTGTTTAGCTGTACATTAAGTTACATTGGAGATTTACAGCTTCTGGTTTGAAATTAAAGCTACATGTAATGTATAATATTCTAGAAATTTGATGCATGAGATTCAACATGCCAAAAGTTAGAAGTGATAGCATGGCCACTAGGAAACTGAGTTGATATTTCAAATTGATGTGACAAAGGATTGTAATCTATGCACATTGGAGAAAACATTTTTATGATAGTTAGGACCATATGAATCTACATTGGGCAACCTATAGGTGTCACTTGTTTTAGAGTAATGTGTGGGCTTTTGG
>MU228496.1:1383828-1398368 GCA_018584345.1 Thuja plicata | reverse complement strand
TTGCATCTCAATCCTTGTGCAATTTATTAAGAATATCTTATGCATTTTATGAGGAGGTTACAAAGATTGTTTAGTTCAGAGACATGTCGTGTACTTAATTTGAAGTTACACATATTATATGTTAGAATAGGAAAAACCCTATTCTCCCAAGAACACCTGCATGCATAACCTGTTACATGGAAGAAGTGAAGAACAGAAGACAAGAGAAAGCTATGGAGGCCAAAAAGCCAGAGGAGACATCGCATGCAAAAGAAAACAATATATTAACAATATGTTTCTAGATTACAATCAGATGTGAAAAACTCCTTACAAAATACAAAGAGGTGAATCCTTATAAAAGGAAACACAAAACCTTAAAAGGGAAAACCTAAGGTAAGCTTAAGCAACTAGAGTGAATAGGTGAGTTAGTAATTAGATCAAAATGATTTCATTAATAGCTCAAAGGTCTATTACTCTAACACCCCCCGTTAAGATAAGCTCAGGGAGAAGCAAAACCTAGGAAACTACTGCAGAAAGCAGGAGAGATGGGTCCCGGCAACAAGGCCTGATGAGGCACCCAAGTACAAGAAATCTATGTGAAATGGGAAAATAAAGAAAACCCAATGGAAAAAACTTTACCCCAAAAAGATATGAACTAGATGAAGGAAACAAAGCCTCCAATCTAGGCAAAAATTTCTAGAGATAGGAACAAGAAAGAGAAAGAAGCATCTCCAAAGCAAGAGGCTGCAAACACTGTCAGAAGTAACTGTTGGAACCCCCATTGAAGTGCATGACCAAGCAGAGAAGACAAAGTCTGAAGAGCTGATCAATTGAACCAAGGAAGCAATATAACCAATAGGAGAACCCACCCATAATGCTGAATAGGGAGAGGTGATAGGAACACTGAAATGCAATGCCAAAAACATCTGCAGAAAGAAGATTTAGGAATACCAACAGTGCAACAAAAGTACAAGCACAGGATAAAGGGTGGTTTCACCGACACACAACATGGGCTAAGGTCGTGGAAGGTACGCTCACTTGACAAAGGTGGATGAGCACAAAATGGCAAAACATCATAACCCCCATGGCACTTTATAACTGAGTGCGAGTACAAAAAACACACAAGGTGCTCAAAATCCCAGAAATGCAGAAGCAGGCACTTTATCACAGTGCATTCACAGAAAAGAAAATGCTACAGAAGAGAAGCATACAAGCTCAGAAGTAAGAAAGAAGAGTGAGCCAGAAGATCAGAAGAAGAGATCCCAGGACCTGTAGAACCCAAGTAATCCGCCAGAGTGCGAAAGAGAAACACTTAGAGGAGAGAGAACCTGGAACAGAATCTAGAAAAAAGACCCCTACAACTGAATAACTCATAGAACCAGCTTTTTGACGATATCTGATTTGCCAAAAATGGAGTCTGGATGAGCAAGATATGGCTCCCAGAAGGCAAAAAATAGACATTATACTTTGAAAAAAAAACACTATCAAAATGGAAGAACCCAAAACCCTAACCTCCTTTATCAAAAATTGCTCGGAAAGAGCTTTCCAACGATATATGGAAGTCAAAAAAATACCCCCATATGCTCAAGATAGAGGGAAAACAGTGCAGGAGGGTCAAAAAGGGCCCCAAAAAAAATTTTAAGCCCCTGGGGCTGAAAAAAGGCTAGCCCCTGGGCACCATATGACCGCCGCAGGGGGCTGGGGCAGAGCCCCCGGTCACCCATGTGATCGCCCGCTAGGCTAAAAGTGGCCACAGGGTATGAAAAGCCGTCGGGCGGCAGAGCCGGGGCCGAGTGGAGCAGGTGGTGCCGTAGCGGGGTGGCGCAAGGAAGAAGACGTCGGCGGAGCGACGGGGCTAGTGGCGGTGGGGCGCAAGGCGGCGGGGGCCGCGCGGTAGGCCGAGCGGGCCGTGGGTGTCGGAGGAGCTGGCCGGCGGCAATGGAGCGTCGGTGGCGCGGTGGCAGCCGGTTTGAAATTTGCACAGACTGCGCATAAAAAACATTGAAAATAATGTTTTTTTTATTTTTTTTCTTGATTTTCGTGCCCGTACAACACTGAAAACCAAATTTTTTTGCCTCGGAGGCAATTTTTCCAAAATAGACAAACTTTATATAGATTCTGGGGTTTTTGGGTGTTCTGAGTGCAACGGTAATGTCCGTTTGAGCACAAAGTGACCAGAAACAAAGGTCCCCCCTAAATCCACACAAAAAACTTCTGAAAAGCCAAGAAAATCCCTAGCTTCTGAAACACTTCGACAAAACAAAAACAACCAGCTACAGGATGGCTCTGATACCATGTTAGAATAGGAAAAATCCTATTCTCCCAAGAACACCTACATGCATAACCTGTTACATGGAAGAAGTGAAGAACATAAGACAAGAGAAAGTTATGGAGGCCAAAAAGCCAGAGGAGACATCGTATGCAAAAGAAAACAATATATTAACAATATGTTTCTAGATTATAATCAGATGTGAAAAACTCCTTACAAAATACAAAGAGGTGAATCCTTATAAAAGGAAACACGAAACCCTAAAAGGGAAAACCTAAGGTAAGCTTAAGCAACTAGAGTGAATAGGTGACTTAGTAATTAGATCGAAATGATTTAATTAATAACTCAAAGGTCTATTACTCTAACATTATATGTCTTGTATATTTGATGAGATTCTATTGCCTCGCATACTAAGTTGGTACTCAAATATTGTTGTAGGGAGTTCATGTCTCCTATAGTTCTGTAGGCAGATCTTGGTGTAGGGGATTGATGTCTCCTATAGGATGGCAGGGTGAAGGTGGTTAAGGTAGAATTTGATGAATATTTCAATTTTCTTAACTAAGGCTATGAGCACAAACAAGTTCAAATGGTGTTCAAAGTCTACGGGTCTTATGACACCTAACAATGAAAATATGATGCAAATACTCCCTTTTGTCTTGAAAGGTGTTTCACAAGTCAAATATTGTTAGGAAAACGTGTCTTAACAACCTTGCATTTACATACAATTACTATTTATAGAAATTTTACAATTAAGAATAGATTTTTATTAACTTTCCTTATGGTTTGGATTGGCTAGATAAGAGTGTTGTTAAAGTTTTATTGCAAGATCTTGTCCAATTTGTAAGATATTAAAGTTTCCATTTTTTTTATTTGTCAAAGAATTATTTTTAAAGTCAATTTTAAGGCCTTAGAGGCTCTAAAACAACTTGAAAGTGTTTATAATTATTTTAGTGGTTCATAACTTGACAGATCATGTCACAAGCTTTCAAGCGCTTCAAATGGATCATCCGTTAAACAGTCGATTAAAAAGTTATGATCTCAAAAAGCTAGGTCTCCTGAAATAGGAAAATTAAAAACATGTTGAACACACAAATGAGATATAAAAGGGAGTTACACATGTTGTATGTGTTGGGACTCTCAAATTTTTTGAGAGTAGCATGTTGAAAAAATTTCAAAGCATGAAAACATCATCCCTGGACACTATTTGGAGAGGCCCACTTTGACACTGAATATATGAGTACCCAATGATTTTCATGAGAAACCAATTTTCAAGTGTGTTCCCCTCCTTTCATTTAACTCATGTCTCCATTTGCAGCCCCTTACGAGTAATTTTGATAAGTTTTTGATATATCTAGTTTAAGGGGTTTGTACAAATCTGCATTTTGCACACTTTTTGAAATAATGAAATAGCCCACTTTGAAGGCTTGTATCTCACTCCCATTTGATTGTCATGAGATAGGAGTCTTTTTGTTACATTTTATACATGAAAGAAAACCTCTATATGCTTTTTTTATGCTACAATGAGCCCATTTTACATATTTGCCAAGCTAAATGCATTTGTATTTTATTCAGGTTCACTGAGTGTGCAGTGCAGAAGTTATCAGATGACCTACATGGAGAGTTAATAAAAGTGAATTGGTCAATAATCAAGATAACCCATTTGTTTTTCTATGTTTCTAGCATGTGAATGAACTCATATATACATTTTGACACCAGTAGGAGTTCATTTGCTCAATTTTCTAGGCTAGATCCAAACCAGATTTATTGAGGTTTTCAATACAAACAGAATTGCATTTCAGAACACTTATTTTCAGAGGACTATAACTTGTGACCCTTTGACGATCATGTCAAACCAATTTTTGTTTCATATTCCTGGTATCTTAATGTAATCATTTTTAAGACTTAAGGAGCCCATATCATCATTTGGTATTTTTACCAGCCTCATAGGAAGTGCAATTTAGTGTGTTTTAACATGTCAAGTTGCAAGAAAAATGAAGTAGCCAACTTTGACAATTAAAATCTCTTTCTTCACGCATCATAAAGCAAATCCATTTTATGGAATGAATTTTAGTGTATCAAATTGTCTTATTACCAATTTTAGAGGTCATATGCTGACATTTGATCAGTTTTCATAGGCATTTCCAAAAGGCTGCCCGACATATTTTGAACAAAATATAGTTATTAAATGTTGGTTTTAATAGACACCTTTTTAATGATCTCAGATGCATATGCACAAAGAAATAACACAAGGACAATTGGACGAGAAAACATGTTTTAGAATGAAAAATTGTTTAGCCAAGTTCACCTGGGACCGAACATCTATCATAGGATCATAGGATAGTTTCAATATGATTTATTAGAAGAATGTTGTATTTACATCACTGTGTGATGTAAATAATAATATATGTTTAAAAGGAAGAAGATAGAGATGTGAACAATTGAGGATAAACGAAGTATATTTTTTAAATAATTTTTATGATTAAATTTTTTTATAAGGGTGCACAAATGGTGCAAGAAGAAAAAATATTTTAAGCATCTTAGATTTAATTATAATCTTATAATGTGTAATTTGTATTATAAAATAAAGTTTGAAGGCGGAAGTTGTGAGGTGGACCCTAGCTTGCAAGATTTTAAATAGACATATAATTAATTCCTAGTCCATGTGGTTGATTCTCATACCACCACAATCTCAACACAAGCTACCCAAAAATTCTTGCGAGGACAAGTGTAAGAGGAAAGCCTAATGATAAAAATAAAATTTAAACCTCAATTTAAATATTAACACATAAAAAAGGTAGTGGGGCCATCAGATGTGAAATCACGGAGGTTATACATTATTTAATTTTTCCAACCACACATCACCATCTCACGTGATTGAAAGACATAGCAACATATTCTATATGAGGTTTGTGAGGCTGCGAGAGAGGTCAACTTTTGAGAGAGGTTATAATAAATTTTATGTCATATATGTCATGTAGCCACAACCTCTTAGTGAGAACGGGAAATGAAATAAAATAGCTGTGAGCCTACTATTGGAGTTCATGAAAACTAAACCCTGCAACTCCCAAGAATCACCTGCATGGAAACTTGTCACATAAAGAGAGAAGCAAAAGCTATGGAGGTCAGAAATAATAGATTGATGAAAGAGGAAACATGTTGTGTAAACAATGGAGAGAAAACCCTCAATACAATAGCATTATCAAATAAGTAATAATCACAAAGAGATCAAACCTTATAAAGGTGATCAAAACCCTAAAAGGGAAAAACCTAGGTTGCATGATAATAATTAATAAAAGAATTAATTATTATATGCCTAAAGTTTAGCTTAAGTAAACTAGAGATAATAAGTGACGTAATATTTAAATCAAAATGATCTTATTAATAAGTGAAATAACTTATTACTCTAACACCCCCCTTAAGATAAACTTAGGGAGTAGCTAAAGCCTAGAAACAACTACTGAAAGTAGGAAATGGGTCCTGACAACATGGCTTGATCAAGTACCCAAGTACAAAAAAATCTCTGTAAAGAGGAGAAAATGAGAAAATCCACTCACACTTTACAATGTAGTGCAAGTACAAATAGACACAAAATGTGCAAGATCCCAAGCATGCAACAGATGACACTTTTTCTCAGTGTTTTTGTAAACAAGAAATGCTACAGAAATATATGTCTACAATGCTCAGGAATGACCAAATTTGTGAGAACATGAGTAACAGCTAAAAATGAGTCATCCCATGCAAGGAAAATGATCCCAGGACCTTAAACATCCAAGATAATCACTAGATTGCAAAAACACATTAAAAAATGTACCTAGAGCAAATTTTGGAAATGAGACCCATAACACAGTAAAGAGCACAAAACCAGCATTCCAACAATATGCAAAAGTCGTAAAATGGAGACTAGATGAGAAAGATATGCCTCCCAAAGTGCAAAAAGGAACCCTGACTTTAAGTAGCAAAAAACCCTGCAAAATGGAAAAATAAGAAAACCAAACTACAAAATCAGGTCGGGCTCGAAACCATCTTTTCAACGATATCTCTTTTGCCAAAAAAATACTCCATTTTCTCAAGATATGAGCAAAAAACTAAGGACTGCTCCAAAACAAAAAGAGTCCCAAGAAATCTCAGCTAAAGTTGGTGAAGCTAGACTAAATCTTTCAATGCTGCTAAATATGGTGGGACTGCCAAAATTTTGGCCAAAATTGGTGGAGGTACCAAGAAAAAATATTTTTTTGAAAAAATTAAAAATAAAAATTTAGGTTGCCTCAAAAAAAGTGCCCAGAATAGGTTCGTACAACAAAAAATGGTTTTTGCCTCAGAATGTAGACTATGTCCAAATTGGACGTGCCCTTTATGAAAATATAGGTTTTTGGGCCTTTTGAGCACAATCATGAGGTTCATTTGAGCCCAAAGTACTCTGCAAAAACAAACTCCCCCCAGATCCACAAAAATCTGAAACACAAATCCTCTTAAAAAATGCAGATTTGAATAACAAGGCCAAATCTTTCATGAAGAGAACAGGTGCATGAAGATCAAGAGCTCTGGTACCATATTGGAGTTGATGAAAACTCAACCCTACAGCTCCCAAGAATTACTTGCATGCAAACCTGTCACAGAAAGAGAGAAGCAAAAGCTATGGAGGCTGGAAATAACAGATCGATGAAAGAGGAAACATATTGTGTAAATAATGGACAAAATCAATACAATAGCATTTTTAGATAATTAATAATTACAAAGAGATCAAACCATATAAAGCTACTCAAAACCATAAAAGGGAAAAACCTAGATGAAGTAGCCAACTTTGACAATTAAAATCTCCCGTTTCAGGCATCATCAAGCAAATTCATTTTACAAAATGAATGTTGGTGTATCAAATTTTCTTCTTGCCAATCTGGGACAAAATACCTAGGTGCATAACATTTTAAATGTTGTGCACCCTAGGATTTTATCCAAAATTTGGCCAGGGACATCAGGATGAAAAGAAAAGGCCCCAATATGAATTACATGTTACCGAGATCAATTAAAATGGGCAAAAAGACCTTGAAATCACAAAACAGGGGCTATAGGGCCTAATTAGAGCCACCAATAATAGGTGATAACTTTTTACGATGATACATGATGGAAATTATAAGAGATATAGTGAACATAAATATTCGGATAGGCCAAAGTAAGTATGTGAACTCAATTTTATAGACATGTAGGATCATAGACTGTTATGTGTTCCTTTTATAGTTGGATTGAATCTGTATGCTTTAGATTGTCCTACATCCCCATCAGAGATGGAAGGCATGAGAAGAGTACCTTGACAAAGTGCAATTGGAATTTTTATGTTTGTTGTGGTTTTTAAAAATTTCCCAAGTAGTGGGAGTTGTTTCCCGATATATATCTAATCCCAGTGGAGTTCTTTGGGATATAGTTAAAAGAGTCTCTAAATATTTGAAGAGTACCTCAGAGTATTCTTTGTGTTATCTCTGTAAAATGATAAAAGACAATTTTCTGGTTTGTGGATTCAAAATGGGCATCTGATATTGATAGTAGAAGATCCGCCAGTGCTTATGTGTTTCAATATTTGGTGGTGCAATCACTTGGATGAGTAAGCGGAAAAATGTGGTTACTTTATCCACTATTGAAGCAGATTATATGGTAGCTATTCATGCTTGTAAAGAAGTCATTTAGCTTAAAATACCATGTTTATATATTAGAATAAACCAAGAAGTTGTGAAAGTTTATTGTGACAATTAGAGTGTAATTTTCCTAGCCATAAACGCGACATTTCATGCTAAGACCAAGTGCATTGATGTTTAGTATCATTTTGTTTGAGATATGGTCAAAGATGGTAGGGTGAAGTTGGTTAAGGTAGATAATTTGATGATGTTTCAGATTTGTTGAGTAAGGTTGTGAGCAAAAAGAAGTTCAAGTGTTCAAAGTCTGTAGGTCTCATGGCCCCTAACAATTAAAATATGGTGTAGATACTCCCTTTTCTCTTGCAAGATGTTTGACAAGTAAGAAATTACTAGGAAATGTGTCCTTAGATTTAATTTACATACAATTACTATTTATGGTAAATTTATTTTTGAGTATACATTTTTCTTAAACTTCTCCAAAGGTTCAGATGGGCTGGATAAGCATGTTGGCAAATTTTTGTTGCAAGATCATGTCCAAATTTGAAGATATTAAATTTTCTATTTTTTAAGTTATTGAAGAAATTTTATGAATTTGATTTTGAAGGCCTTAGAGGCTCTTGAATTATTTTAAAGTGTTTATAATTAGCATAGTGGGTTATAACTTGATAGATTATTTCACGATCTTTCCAGTGCTTCAAATGGCTCGTCAATCGGGCACCTGGTTCAAAAGTTATGGCCTTTGGAAGTTGGGTCCCCCTAAATAAGAAATGTAAAAAAAGTGTTAAACACATAAATTATTTATAAAAGGAAGTTACATGTGTTGGTGTGTGTTTTGATATATCACAAGGGAGTTACACATGTTGGTGTGTGTTTTGATATATCTTGGGGCATCTTTGAGTAGAGATAAGATGGGTGCCACTTTATAAGTAGTTTTTAGCCAAGTGTTTTGTAATATCATTTGATAGTTTCATGTATTGTATCGCCTATATATTAGGTGCGTGAGATGGAGGGTGCGTGTAAGAATTTCATAGATATTCATTTACCTCTAGACCTTTGGTTGGTGATACTCTTGTGAGAAGCTTTTTTGCAAGTATATTGTAATCTATTATTGTTTTCTAAATAATATATTGGGAGGACTTTGGAGTGTGATTTTTTTATTGGGAGTCTGATTTTTTTTTTTAAAGGGTTTTCCTCACATAAATTACTATGTTTTGGTATGCATGTTAAGTTATTGTAACTGTTGTAAAGATCTAAGAAAGTTTTACATGATCCTCCTCTCAAGGCTAGTATAGGAAGTTGTTCCACTATCTTAATTTCCTTACATATATTTGATGAGATTGGTGGCTCACATAATGAGTTGGTACTCATTTCTTAGTGTAGGGAATTGGCCTCTCCTATAGGTTTTTGCATGCAAATGAAATTGGGGATTGGTGTCTTTGGTAGGTTGTTGCCTACTTTAAATTATAATTTATACATTATTTTATGAGGTTAGATTTGGATAGTAGATCCAAGCAGCTATTTTAACCATGATTTTTCCCTTTCTGATTTTCCATAGACATTTGGTGTTGTTATGTGTCAATGTGTGATTTTGTTTACTACTTGTTTAGCTACACCAATGATAAAGTAAGGTTTGGTGATTGCGCAAATGATTTGGATGTGAGATTAGTTGTGACTCTCAGAGAAGCTATTAATGGCAATCAATGTTTGATATAGTAGAAATTGTCATATATTGATTCACCCCCACTTACAGTGCATTTTTGTGTCTAACAATTGGTATCAGAGCCAAATTCCTTGAAAGAAGCTTAACAACTTGAGGTATATTGAGGATGACACACTTAGTTGTTCATGGATACCTTTCTTCAAACAAGGAACCATTATTTGATGGATCTAACTATGTGTTTTGGAGAGTAAGGATGAAAGCCTATTTGATGAAACTTGGATTTGAATTTTGGCTATCTATTGCGAATTGTTATAAGATTCCAGAAACTTTTACAAGAGATCAAACTTCCAAATGTCCTCAACGTATTATTTATATGAGTATCATTCTTCCTCAACATAAGGGTCATTATTCTTCTTGTTGCTAGTCATTTGTTTGCATTTTGATGGAATGTGACCATTATTACTAGTGTACACACTTGAATGGTAACGTACCTTTAGATCCAAAAGGTTAATAAGTACTTTAAAAATAGAGAAGAAGATGTAAAAATAGATTGTTGAAGAACTTCATCATTCATAAAAGGAGATCAAGAACTTGGACAAAAGGAGTTGTGGAACAAGGACTAGAGATTAGAAGAATTTAAAATCAAAGAAAAATCAGAGATGCATATTATTGAGTTGAAAGTTCAACTGCAGTAAGCAAGGAGACAAAATGATATAAGAGCATTAATTTTTTTTAGTCGGTAATAGGTTTTTTTTATTATATTAAAAATAAATTACATATATCATGCTTCATAGTTCTTTTCTATCTTTCTACCATTTCCATTTCCTATAGGAGTCTATGCTCCTTTACAAGTTTTTACTATATGACTCTAACTTGCATCCTTCACATTCTATGTCCATAGCTAAATACTTCATAGTTTGACTTATAAAACATTTACATAATTTGTCTCATAGAAAAATATTCTAGTAATTCAAAAAAATCCCTAGAGCTTGGCCTTACATCTTTTGCTCAGCTCTATCATGCTACTGCTGCTTTGCTTCCCTTCTTTGCCTTGGCTTTACCATCTTTTTTGTTTTTCTCTACCTTCATTGTCCTACATGGGCTTCAATCATCCCTATCCACATCATTTCCAAAATTTTAAAACATTTTCAATTTATCTTTGCAAAATTTGGAGTTACCTCTCATTTACTGCTCAAATTTCCTCCCTTTGCACCCAATTTGAGTGCGCCTCTTCTGTGGAACCGTCAACATCAATTTATTCATCCTTATATCTTCCTTGCTCTTGTCCGCTGCCACCTCCATTTTTATCCTTTGTCAACCCTCTTTTTCTTTGTGAACCATCATGGGTTTATCAACTTTCAGGCGCCACCTGAGGAAAGAAGTTAACCCATATCGATGAGCATCCTCTTCTTCTTCAAAACATTCTAAAATGTCTTGCCCTATGTCGTGTATAGACCACTCCAAAATTGATTCTAGCTTGCCCAACAACTCATCTTTGAATAGTGCTTTTATGATGTGTCTCACTTCATCAACTTCCTCTCCAATCTTGAGACCCCAAGAAATGATAATGGCAATCACATCCAGGTTGGTTCTGCGCTTGATTCTTCTATCCTAGAATTGTTCACCAATGACCTCTAAAACTGCCTCCACCATCTTCGCTGATTTTATTTTAACCAAACCCTTAATCCTTTTGAAGCTTGCTAGCACCTTAAACACTTTCATTTGTTTGTCCGAGTCTATGCAGAATGTAGCCTCCATCTTGCTTATCTCTGTCAATTTCTTTTCTGTTATTTCTGATATGCATAAAAAGAGATGCATGTCGGATTTTAATTCCACAACCGTTTGGATTTCTCAACACGCCATTGTTTGTGCATGTTAGAAATCACTTCCCACACCCTTTCATGATGATAAATCTTGGCACACATTTATTTCCTTTGCTTATCTGTCATCCTAATACATCATTACTACAATTTTCCGCAAACATCCACCGTTGCTTATGTCCTCTTCGACATGCCACTTGCAACATATCTTTTTCTTGATTTAAATTCCTTCACCTTTTTCGGCCATGGTGTCATTAGAGCCATTTTTAATTTGAAGCATATCTAAATTTTATTATTATTGTAACTAAATTCATCAAAAATAGGAGTGTCAACTTTTTCAAATCTTGTTGCCCAATTTGCAATTTTATCAGCCTCTACATTACCTTCTCGTAGAGTGCGGCTAATACATAATTCCTTATTTTTATGAATGAGGGCTACTACCTCCCTAATTTTGTTGTTAATGGACCATGTCTGAGAATTTCCTTTCTTGATCGCCTCTATAATGATCTATGAGTGCCCTTCCAAGTGCATCTTCTCCACACCCAACCTTATTCCCAACTTAACTGCTAGTAGAGTAGCCTGTGCCTCTGCCATATTGTTTGTTCCATTCCCTATCGTATGAGCTTCCATAGATACCAAATCTCCATTACTATTTCTGGCTATTGCACCTGTTCTTGATATCCATGTATTCCCTTTTGAGGATCCATCAAACTTTAATTTTGTCCACCCTATATCTGGGGGAAACCATTTTACATCCTTTCTACAAATCTTCATTGTTCCTCCCTGACTTCCATCATTCTTGTATCTAACTCTTATTATCGACCATTGTTTATGTATTGAGTTGTCCGAAGATGTAAATATTGTATTAGTGTATAATTTGCTAACAACCGAACTCATTACTTCCTCTATTGAAGAGTTTATCTAGAACATAATGTTTTCTATTGATGCTGAAGTATCCTTAAATATTTTCCTGTTTCTTTCTTTCCACAGCTCCCATATAATTATTGAGGGGCTTACTGTCCAAATTTTTGAGAAGGTATATTTTTTTGAGTCCCCCACCACCATTTAAAGATGTCTAAAAGAGAACTTGGCATCGGTCCTACAAAGTCTAATTTTGTCTTTACCATTCCCCAATATTGTTGGGCATAAGCGCAATGAATAAAGGGCCCGTTTGTTTCCTGGAATATGACAGGAATTGGCATTATCTAATTCTAGATAATGCCAAATTCCATGTTTGGGTCCTTGGAAAAAAATGGAATTGGAATTCTGAAATTCTCATTTTGCCTCCAAAATGGGAATATCATCTTCCACCTAAATAGGTGGAATTGGAATTTCAAAATACGTGGAATGGGAATTCCAATTTTTAAAAAACCAAATTTAATATTTTGTGGGATCCGTGACTATAAAGATGTATATTATATTGCTATAAGGATGTATATATATACATGTGTGTATATACACATGTGTGTATATACACATGTGTGTATATATACACATGTGTGTATATATACACATGTGTGTATATATACACATGTGTGTAAATATACACATGTGTGTATATACATGTATGTGTGTATATACACATGTGTATATATACATACATGTACGTGTTTATATGTGTGTATATATACACATGTGTGTATATATACATACATGTATGTGTTTATATGTGTGTATATATACACACATGTATGGTGTATGTATATACATATGTGTATATATGTCTATATACATACACACATGTATGGTGTGTGTATATGTGTGTATGTGTGTATATATACACATGTGTGTATATGTGTATACATGGATACACACTTATATGTGTATATATATGGTGTGTATATACACACACATGTATGTGTGTGTATATACACATGCATGTATATGTGTGTATATATACATAAATGTGTGTATATGTGTATACACACATGTGTGTATATATATACACATGTGTGTATATGTGTATACATGGATACACACTTGTATGTGCATATACACACATGTGTGTATACACACACATGTATGTGTGTATAACACACGTGTGTGTGTATGTGTGTATGTGTGTGTATACACACATATTTGTATACATGTGTGTATATACACATATGTATACACATATACACATGTGTGTATATATATACACATCTATGTATGTATATAGACACATGTGTGCATGTGTGTATATGTACACACATGTATACACACCATATTCAAAGAAATTAAAAAATAAAGAATTAAAATTCCTTATGCATCTTCTCATTCATCTTCCAGGTGAACCAAACGGGTAAGACCATATTCCGAATTTCATTTTGAAGATAAGCATCTTCCTGAATATGCAACATCTTCCAGAATTGACCATATCCAGAATATGGTATTCCAGTACCCAAACGGGCCCAAAGAGGTGATCTATGTCTTCTCTCACTTTTTTTCATAAGGGGCACATCGTTGGACCAATAAAACCATACTTTTTTCTTCTTTCCCCTCTTAATACCCTTCATTGGATAGCTATCCATGCAAATTCTCCCACTTTTTGTAAGCAGTCCTTGTCCCAACATAATCTATATGGCCAATCACTTATTGTTTCTTCATTGAGTAATATATTATACCCCAATTTTTTTTAATAGTTCCCACTTTTAGCCGCACACCAAATTATATTGTCCTTTGCATCTGATAACTGTAGTGGTCTATTATTAAAAATTTCTTTCATGTTGTTGCACAATCTTTCATTCAGACCTGTTGTAGTAACCTCCTTCCATCTCCATTGTAGTCTCGAGGGCCCTTGAAATTGTTCCATATAATCTCAAACTTTTTCACCTAGTACATTTTTTGTGCCATCCATTAGCTCATGCGAGTTATTTGTATTTAAAATATCTATTTTACCATTCCACAAATCCTCCCAGAATGCAACCCTCGTCCCATCACCAAGCTGCCATGATAAGTGATCACAAATTAATGGCCTGCATTCCAAGATAAAGTTCCAAATTGTTGATCCTTATGGAGGATTTTGAACAGTAAGAATTCTAGTGTCCTCCATGGTGTCCAAATATTTTGCCTTGAGGATTTGTATACACTAAAAAATGGCTTCACTAATTAATTAATTAAATATTTATTATTTAATTAATATTGACTTGATGAATTAATTAAATATTTATTATTTAATTAATATTTATTTCTTCTATTTATTAAGT
>MU228496.1:1366522-1378631 GCA_018584345.1 Thuja plicata | reverse complement strand
ACAATACATGTATACATAATTATTCATTTTTAGAAATTCATTTAAAACGCTCAAAGAACTTAAAATGTTCGTATACGTCTTAGAATTTTAACAATTTGATATGCGGATTCAATTCAGAATCGCGCTACCATTAAAATTCCTAAGCAAAACTTTGCAGAGTGGCGCAAAATTTTAAAATAGAATTTAAAATCTATTACTTATACCAAATAAGCTTATACTTCAAGCGACTTGACCGTAAAAGATCTTTCTCATATTTGATTTTGGAAGAACACAGAAGACTGCTTGCAACACTACTGAAAAATGCAAGACGCCACTCAAAAACTGGGAATCAGAAAATAAGACGCAAAACGAAAAGGAGAAAAACCAGAAAGGACTTGATGTTTAGTTAGGAGAACAGGACGATTTAAAATCAAGGGATGACTAATTCCATTGAACAATATCCCTTCCATAACATCGACATGCTTAGAGAAAAACTCCTAGCAATCAACTGAGAATTGCGTAGGGTTGCCCCAATTTTGGGGAATGCAAAATTGAGGACAACACGTTCAAGCCATCAAGCATTAAAGGAAATCAAGCAATCACATTCAAGCATTCAAGCAATTCACATCAAGCATCCAAGCATTTCCACACCATTCCATCATCCATTTAGTTGCATTTTTGCATTACATTCACTCAAATCTCCACACTTTGGTGACATCTTGGCTAAGGAGCTTCATTGGAATTCTGAGAGCTCAAACATCAAGAATTCAAAGCTAGGAGAACAATGGAGACAAGCTACAAAGGGTAGGATAAGGTAAAGCTTCTTCTTTTACTTCATTTGATTATTTGTATTCTTCATTGGGTTGCATTTAGATAGATTTATTGGCTTATTAATAGTAGTATTTTGTTTATCATAGTTGACATCTATTTTACATACAAAATTGATCTTCAATTTCAGAAAGTTCACTATCAAGGATTACAAGTCCTTCACCTAGAACCCAAGGAATCAAGGTCAATTTTGAGTCTATATCATAGAAATATATCTTTTTCTATTAAGACTCCATCATCTTAGACACACTTCATTTTGATAAAATCCTGATTGGAACCTTTGTCTATCACTTGTTTGCAAAACCTTCATCAAAATTATAGATCAATCAACCCATAATCTTATCTATCCAACCATCTATCAATCATCATCAATCAATCGAGTTGCAATCATCATAAACCATCCCATCTACTGCACTATCAGTCATTCACTCACATTTCTTATGAATCTTTTAATGAGATTGATTGAAAAAAGAAAAAAAGGAAACAAATAATAATAACACAATCATCAATTTTGTCAATCAATCTCTCGAGGGGGCATGCATAGGTCACTTTTGTCAACATTGTCTGGGGCAGGGACAAAAAGCTAGATTTTTCTTTGAAACAATGTGACCAACACATTATTTCAAAGAGGGGCAAAATGTATACACTAAAAAATGGCTTCACTAATTAAATAATTAAATATTTATTATTTAATTAATATTGACTTGATAAATTATTTAAATATTTATTATTTAATTAATATTTATTTCTTCTATTTATTAAGTAAATTATTTTAATTTATTTAATACATTCACTATAGTTTATTCTTCTTATCCCAAGTCTTCTAAATTAGTCTCATTAAAGTGGTTAATTACACAATCACTAAATATGACTAAGATTCCTAGTCCACCCCATAGACCTAGTCACTTGACACATCATCTTGGCTAAAATAATTAATTATTATTAATTATTAATAAATCATTATCCTCACCCACACATGTCCTATTCCTAAGGGCTATGTGGCCTCATAAGACTTGGTCTCATGACCATATGTCTTCTCCTACACCAAGTCAAGAAGCAACCCATATTCCTAAGGAGTTTCTCAAGCCACCTCAAAGAGTCCAAGATGACTCATGGGACACTTGTACCAAGATTCCTCATGAGGAAAAATTCCTTCTTCTTTCCTCTCCATGGTCTTTGTGAGACACTTGACATGTGTCTTTTCCTTCCACCTTCTTCTCCTCTATGTCAATGTAGGAGGAACATCCTCCCTATTCTTCCTCTCGCATTCTAACTATATCCCCCTTTCTCTCAACCCCTTCAACCAAGTCAATGACAACCCTAGGATCTTCCACCTTTCAATATCCACCCTAGGATCGTGCCACCTAGGTTTAGGTCCTCCAAAAACCTACAAAAGGAGTTTCATTCCCCCTTTGTGATCTAATCAAGTAATCAAGCATTCAATCCATCAAGCATTAAAGGAAATCAAACAATCACATTCAAGCATTCAAGAAAATCACATCAAGCATCCAAGCATTTCCACACCATTCCATCATCCATTTAGTTGCATTTTTGCATTACATTCACTCAAATCTCCACACTTTGGTGACATCTTGGCTAAGGAGCTTCATTGGAATTCTGAGAGCTCAAACATCAAGAAATCAAAGCTAGGAGAACAATGGAGACAAGTTGCAAAGGGTAGGAGAAGGTAAAGCTTCTTCTTTTACTTCATTTAATTATTTGTATTCTTCATTGGGTTGCATTTAGATAGATTTACTAGCTTATTAATAGTAGTATTTTGTTTATCATAGTTGACATCTATTTTGCATACAAGATTCTTACCCAAAGATGAAAAGGTTTTGTATATATTTCCCATACAAGTTTCTCTCCCAAGGCTTTATTAATTAACTTCCATCTTCTTATTCCAGCACCCCCATTTTTATGGGATTTGCATATTGAATCCCATGCCACAAGTGGTATTTTTTCTTCCTCATGTCCTCCATTCTAGAAGAATTTCCTCATACGTTGTTGAATGTATTTTAGTACTTTAATGGGGATCTTTAAACAACTCATTGAAAATATTGGAATTGTTGGAATAACTGACTATAGTGTCAGAATGCGTCCTGCATAATTTAGCCATTTCCCTTTCCAGCTGTCCATTCATTTTAGACAACTGTCCACCAAATCCTTCCATGGATTTTCTTTAGAAGCCCCTTCAAAGGGTGGGACTCCAAGGTATCTATTAGGAAGAACTCATTCCTTCATTCCTAATAACCTAATCACGTGTTTTTGAATTGGAATAGAGGTGTTGAAGAAGAAAACTTCAGACTTCTCCCAATTTATAAATTGCCCAGAAGTAGCACTATACAAGTCCAGGGTGGCCCTTATAACCCTGGCTTCCTGAGAAGATGCTTCTCCCATGAGATATGTATCATCTACAAATTGTAAATGAGTGATTGGTTCCAAACCTCTTGCATTCTTTAACCCTTTACAATCTCCATGACCACCTACTTGTTTGATTGTTCTGCCTAAAACTTCAACTAGATAATAAAAAGGAAGGGTGAAAGAGGATCACCTTGTCGAATGCATGTAGTGGTATCAAAGAAGCCTTGAGGGATACCATTGATAAGTATAGAGAGGCATGTGGTAGAAATGCAGCTGAGAAACCAGTCACACCATCTAGTATCAAACCCAAATTTATGAAGCACTTTTATTAAGAAAGCTCTACTCACGTTATCATATGTTTTTTGGATGTCAAGTTTTATCACCATACCAGAATTTTTCCCCAGTTTGATAGAATGTATTGCTTCATGCATCACTATAATTCCCTCATATATTGATCTTCCTGGGGTGAACCCACTTTGTTCTTCTGAGATAAGTGAAGGCATCACTGATTTCAACCGATTGGCTATTACCTTGTAGGTTGTGTTGCACAAAGCTATCGGTCTAAAATCATCAAAGGATTCTTTCTTTCCTTTCTTAGGGATCAAAGTGAGAAAGGTATTATTAAAATATTTGAAAATGAAGCCCCCCCTTCTTGAATCCTCTACCACCTCGCATAGTTCTCTTCCTAGGATATTCCATGCCTTTTGGAAGAACAAAGATGGAAATCCATCCGATCTCGGGGCTTTGTCACTTCCTAAACTAAATAGAGCCTTTTTTTACTTCTGCTTCATTGATGGTATTTATCAACATGCTATTCTTCTCCCTTGTAACAAGTTACGGTAACACATTTAGAAGGTTGTCATTTGCCTCCTCCAACCTTGTCTACTCAACAAAGATTGCTGAGAAATAATCTATTGTTGTTCTATTGATTTTATCTTGATACGTTATTGTGTTTCCTTGTCCATCTTTGATAGAGAAAATCTTATTCAAGGATCTTCTTCCTTTAACTGATTTGTGAAAGAACTTTGTATTTCTATCCCCTTCCTTTAACCATAGCTCCCTTGATTTTTGCCTCCAGAAGATTTCTTCCATGTTTAACACTTCATTATGTTTGTGTTTTAACTCTACTTCTTAATTGTAGAGATTATTGTCCATTCCTCCTTGGACCGTGATTTCATTCAAAGTAGCTAATTCATTTTCCAAATTAAACTTTTCTTTGAAGATATCTTTAAATACTTCCCTATTCCATACTTTAAGGTTCTCTTTTAAGTATTGAAGTTTTTTTTAAAAATAGAAAGGAACAATTATCAGATCTCCTTGGGGCTGTTGTCCACCATACTTTAATCATCTCCATAAAACTCGCCTCTCTCAGCCACTTTTTTTCAAATCTAAACGGGGCACATTCTGGGACTTCATCCTCAAGGAACCTTAAGCAAATTGGGAAGTGATTTGATCCTATTATTGGCAAAATTTCAGCTTGACCCAACCATTTGGTTTCCTCCCAGTTACCCCCCAGTAGAAACTTGTCTAACTTTTTTGCTATATTGGTAAACCCCTCTCTTCTATTAGTCCATGTGAATGTTCCATTTTGAAAGCTTATATCTCGTAGTTCATTAATAACCACAAAATCCACAAATTCTCTTTGGCTTTGGCTGATCCATCCTTTCCCACCCAATTTTATGTCAGGGAAAGAATAGCATTGAAATCTCCTCCTAGCAAAAAAAGACTTTCTTTTAGTCGACTAATAATCCCTGTTAAGTCAGCCCATAATTGTTGTTTTGCTGCTTGATTGCACGAGTCATAGACATTGTGTTATCACCTAAATAGTGCAGCCTACTGAGTTAGACTCAGCCTACCAGTGAACATGGGATGATTTCACAAAGTGTGGGTCTTTGATAAGTTGAAATCAACCTCCAGATTGAAAGGGCTGGCTCCCTAGATGCTTCACCTAAAAACTAAACTCTTTGCAGGGAAAAAGGAGATAAAAAATCAACATGCAAAATAATATCTAACTTTAAAACGGGTGATGCACCAATACTGCTTTACTGGAAAATATAACTTATCATCACAAGCCTACTCACAACTAAATCTTTCCATGTACAAATAAGTTTTTGGATGTTTCTGCATCAATGCTTTATGGGAAGACTTTAAAGGTAAACTCTAGGAAGGAAAGATTGAACTCTTCACAATTTTAGAGCTTTTAAATACACAACCCACAACCTGCATAATGCATATCTTTGCATAAAGGTATCTCACAGATTTTCATACTATCAAAGAAAGGATAACCCTTTATAGAAAATAACCTGCAAACCTGCTCTCATACACAATATCCAGATGACTAAGAAGGCACAAAAATTTATTTATTTGCAAACATGTAATCATCTGTCATAATAAATCCAGTACTCAGTTACAAAACTCAGAAATAACTCTGTCCAGGATCCAAAAAAATCACAAGGCATGAATAAACTGGTAAGAACTCCTTCAAAATGAGGCCAAAAAATGAGTTATAGGGCCCATAAACCCTAACTCGGCTCTCCTCAAAAAAACCAAAAGAACTCCCTCAAAAAATGCCAAACCTCTGCCAAAAGGAGAAGACTTGGCCTCCAAGCCAACTCCAACCACAAACTCCACTGAATCTGGGATAAAAATGGAAAAAACTCCCCAAAACTGGCTTTTATTGACATTATACATTACTCACAATATTGAATTAATCAGTTTTAAAAACATATTTTTTATAGAAACTGAATTGGTATTTAATTTCATTTTAATATATTAAATATAATATTTGAATTATATATAATATATTATAGTGGAGTGAAAATAAATTTTATATCATATGTTATAGTTTATTTATAATTTATATCTAATAGATCTTACAAATCTATTAAAATATAAATCACAAATAAATTACAATATATAATATACTTTAATGAATTTAGTAATCATTTTTATCTTCTAACATAATTTGTTAATAATTTATATTTAATAGATCTTTACAAATTATATGCTGGAATACAAAAACCAATTACTTAGTTCATTCAAAATACCAACTCATTATTTTTATAAAAAATATATATATGATCAAAACATGTTAATTCCATATCTATAATTAATGATAAAAGCAATAAACCCATACTTGGTATTTTATGAAGCCTAAAATCCGCTCCATAAAACTCTACTTCGAAACCTAAAAATAATTACAGTCTCACTTTTGCCCTTTCGAAAACTTCTGGAAGGCTATGATATTCAACGGCATGGGTTTGAGTGGAATTGTTTCCACAAAAATGATGCCATACCTCTGCAATACTGGGCAACCTTTTATTTTAGCACATTCTGAGACTTTTAATGGACCCTCTACCTTGCTGAGGAAACTACTACTCTACCTGCCGACTGTGGAGAGTTTGTTATTCTTTTGAAGCTGCATCCGCTCCACCATGCTGGGACTATGAGCTTTCTCACTCTTTGAAAGTAAGTTTCCTCCTTTCTGAAAATATTTGTAGGCAAACCCGTACACCTCTTTCGGACCATCTGAGCTGATGTGGTCTATTTCTTCTGCAAAACATCTTGAACCTCCATTTTATAAGCCACGCGAAGCTGTTGTGGGACTTCAATTCTTTCATTTAGTACTCATTTTTTGGAGCTCTGGACATTTTTGTGTATGATGGCAGCGATGAATGAGTGTTTCTCTTTTTTAATTTCTTCCTTCTCTATGAACGATATTTGAGACCTTGAGTGTATAATAATTCTTCTTGTTGCTGCAGCTGTAACAATGCCTCTAAAAATGATCTCGTGCCTCTTTAAAAAAACAAAAACTTCATGACTGAAAGTGATGAGGGCTGTTTTAAATTTTTCTCCTTCTTCTCCTTTAGCCGTGGGCCATTGAAAAGATTTTCTGGGTTGTTTTTCCTTGTTGGAAAATATGAAACTCTGTCATGAATTAAGGATCAAAAGAGTTTTTATGTAACAATATCTGACATCTGTTATTGATTAAAATATTGGAGCATGTTTCTTTCTGAAAAATTTCTTGAATGTTGGTTCATCATATATAGATATTGCATTATGCTGACACATTACATTCTGTTGCATTATTTATAATTACTACAGCAGCATTATTTTCCCTTTAACTTCAATCATTTTACCTTTCTATCCATTCAATTTCTGATTGATCTGTTCCTTCATGTCCATCAATAGTGTTGATTACTGTGTTGAAAAACCTGCTGATCCATGTTGATCTGTATTTATCTGAAAGCATTGTCCTGTATATGTATGCACCTTGAACTTTGTTCGTTGTTTCACTCTGCTTCAGCTCGTTTACAAACACATATTGTAAAATATTACTTCTTTGGGATAGAGGTATTTGGATGTATGCATGTTACAGATATTTACTAGAGGCCATTTATACTGTTGTTGCCCATGCACCTTCTTTGATATCAATTGTTCTCATAATTTCACTTTGTATTGCCAAATGTACTTGTCCTTTCAGCTACCAAAACATAGCCATTTTTCCTTTCCAGAGTAATCCTCTGAAGCTATTGTTGCACATATATGGTGAAAAATCCATTACTTACATACATCTCTGCAACTCTCTTTGTTCTTTCCTTAACAAGTATGTTGAAAAAAACACCATATATTTTATAATTTATGATGCTTTAGACACAACCCTTGTCAATTTACATTGCCATACTATGAAGTGACACATTCCAGTTGTAATATCTCATGTAGCTGAATCTTTCCTACAACAACTCTGTATTCCATGTAGCTCTAGGTAATTGCCCCATGAAGTAGGTTATTTTTTCATATCATTCCATCCATTACATGTTCTCTGATGCTTCAAAGTGTTGCCAACCAGGTTGTAAACTAGTTGTCACGAGGCATCGATAATACAAAGAATGAAACCCTTTGAATGCTTCTTCAAACCTGATGAACCCTTGAACTGAACAGGAAGGTTTCATCACATAACGTAATGTCCCTTTGACCATTCATAAATTAGTCTTCTGCTACTCCAACCAGAAGGGTTCATGACATGGTATCACGTCCCTTCAACAATTTAACTTGTATTCAATCTACTTCTTAATTCAGCCGGAAGGTTCCATACTTGTAGCATATGCATGCCCCTTCCACAGCCTCCTTAGTCTTCAACCTTCAACTTGATTCAACCGAAAGGTTTCATGCTTGTAACTTATGCACGCCCCTTCAACAGTCTCCTCAATCATGGTCTTCGCCTCTACTTGTCTCAGTCGGAAGGTTTCACTCATGGCCCTTCAACAACCTACTATGTCTTCGTATATGTACCTGCACACTTAAACAACTTATTAGCAAAAAAAATGTTTTGCAGCCTTGTTCCTTCTTTCTGCTCTTTTGACTTCTGCATTTGTATATATAGAGTAGTCATGTATATTGAGATTTGACGAGTTGATGTGACCCCGAGCTCAGTGAGAACTGACATCATTTCTAATTCATTTCTTGCAGGAGTTTCGTGCTAACAGAGCACAATAAGTGTTCACAGAAGAAGACCAGTCACGTTCATATGGGGATTCGTCATTCAAACAGGCAATGATGGGTCCCCTCTTCACCTCTTTACTTTATATGCATGTATACTTTGTATATGCACTTTACTTATGCATTCTTTATGCTTCTTTGAGGGCTATCTCCACGGCTTGTGTGGAATCTGAAATTTGTATAAAATGCTTGAAATTCATTCTTGCTCAGTCAAAGGAAATTCATGATTATTCTTGCATGACAGATGCATTGGATAACTGTAATAAAGTAGTATGATTCTGCATTTCTGCCTTTCCTAAAAATAAATGTATCTTTTAAAAAGAATGTGTAAAATTTCTTTCTTCTCTGTTTGATCGGTAAATTAGCATGTTTCCTTCCTTTTAGAGTAATCAGTTGTAAATGAAGGAAAAACTGTCATATACTTGCATTTCTTTTGTTGAAAACCAGTTTAACCTTAGAACATTTAGGCAAAAAAGATGGCCATTTAGGACCTAGATCATTTTGAACTAGTCTCATCAAATTTTTGGATAGGTAGTGCAAAAATGTGAACACATTGAAGGCATAAAAACAAGTATTCATCTAGAAGGATAAAATATTTATTAATTTCCAATGACTGCCTTCTTCCACTAGACTGACACTTACTCCTACTTCTTTCCATAATATTCCTAACCCCCATGAAGCACCAACTGCTTCTTGTAGTACAAAATAAAGTAATATTGTATTAGACTTAGTTATGTTTTGTTCAGGAGGGTAGTTAGTAGCGAGGAGATGTGTCTGTTGGTTTCCCCAACCAACTGACCTTGATATAAAGACTTTGATTTATTGTTGTTGGACTTATGGTTTTGATGGTATTAATAAAGAAATATCATTTCCTCACCATCTTGGTATTCCTTATATTCCATTGGTATTAAATTTCTTATTGGTAAATGTTTTGTTGGTACCACTGAATATCTGTTGTATTGTTCTGTATATCTTGCACTAATAACCATTCTAAATTTTAGCGTCGCTACGTAAGTCCAGACCCGGAGGTCATAGAGAGGAGGAGGGAATACCAAAGTAAGATCAAATGACACAAGATCTGGTGGTGACCTGGGAAGTACAGTACATGTGAAGGGAAGCTGAGAGAGAGCTATTCCACATAAGAACAACATAAACAAACTTCGGTACCACTAGCGGTGTAGGATCTACTTAGAGGAACTCCTTGACTTCTGACTAGACATTTGGTCCACTCCATAAATTCATGCCCCTGCTTCCAAACAAGTATCCTAAGTGTAGGCCTAAAGATAAAAGAAGAAGCCACCCTGCGGACTCTTGGCCAACAAAAACAACAAGAAAGACGTCATCGCTTGAGAGGATTGGGAAACTAGTCTCTAGGTAAAAGACAAATTGAGGAAAGCTTGATCGAAAAAACCATAGAAGGAATAGCCAACTTGGACATTTCAGAAACATTAAAGGAAGGGGGGAGAATCCTAAAACCCCTGCTTGAAGAGAGTACCGGGAGGTACACCACTCCGCCCAGACAGAGGAATCACAAGGAGAAGGAGAGAACACTAGTTTGAGAGGGTGCATTCCCACAGGACGGAGCATCCCGACATGAGGGAGAGTCCTGGCAAGAAGGAGCGTCCCGGCAGGAGGGAGTGTCTGGGCAAGAGGGAGTGTGCCAGCAGGAGGGAGTGTCCCGACAGGAGGGAGCATCCTGGAAGGAGGGAGCATTCCTACAGGAGGAGGAAGTGTCCCGACAGGAGAGAGTGTCCCAGTAGGAGGAAGTGTCTCGATAGGAGTGTCCCAGCTGTTAGAGTAATTTAGTAATTACTCTTTTGTGCTTAAGTTATACTTAGGAAACTTTCTATTTTATGAGAGTTTCCTTTTTAGGGCTTCGGTATCCTTTATAAGGAATCACTGCTTAGTTTTATTTACAGAGTTTTTTTACATCAGTTTGTAAATCATAGAAACATATTATCAATATATTGTTTTCTTGAGCACACGATGTCTCTGGATTTTTGGCCTCCATAGATCCTTCTATCTTCTGTCTTTTGCTTCTGTGTATGTAATAGTTATGCATGCAGGTGTTCTTGGGAAGATTACAGTTTAGCAATCTTAACATGGTATCAGAGCTTTCCTGCTGTCGGCTGTTCGGTCTTCGTTGAAGCACAGAGGGTTTCAGAGGTTTTGCAGAAGGTTTTGTGTGGATTTAGGGGGACCTCTGTTTCTGGTCACTTTGGGCCCAAACGGACACTTCCATTGCGTCCAGAAGGCCCAAAAACCCCAGAATCCACATAAAATTTGTCCATTTTGGACAACTTGAACCCGAGGCAAAAAAAATTTGGTTTCCAGTGTCGTACGGGCACGAAAACCAAGAAATTTTTTTAAAAAAAAACCTTAATTTCAAAGGTTTTATGCATATGTTATGCGTAGGAAGTGGTTTTTTAAATGCGCCACCCACGCTCGGCCCTCCCGCCACCCGCGAGCGCCTCCATCGCCTCCGTGCCCTATCTCTCTGGCCACCCGCCGCCTTCCTACAGTGGGCACCGCCCAGTCTGCCGCCCTCCACGGCCGTTCCACTCTTCTTCTGGCCCCCTGGCCCGCTCAGCCACTCTGCAGCCCCTTCTGCTGCGCTCGGCGCCTCTGTTTACGCCGCCCACAGTGGTCGCTCACTCCTTGCGCCACTCCGCCGCTCGGGAACCGCCCGGGTTGCTTTCAGCCCCCGCGGGCCTTTTTTATGAATAGTGCGGTCTTATTGGAGTCCAGGGCTGCGGCCCAGCCCCCGGAGCGCGCCATGCGCCCGGGGGCTTATTTTTTTAGCCCCTGGGGCTCTGTTTAATGCCTTTTAGGGCATTTTGGGGGTATGTGGACGTTTCTCGCTCTACAGGGAGCATCCGGGGGTCTTTTTCTGACTTCCATATACCGTCGGAAAGCTATTTCCAAGAACTTTCTGATGGTGGAGGTTAGGGTTTTTGGTTCCACTGTTTTGACAGTGATTTTTTCTGTTGAAGTCCGATGTCTTGTTTTGCCTTCCGGGAGTCATATCTGGCTCATCCGGACTCCTTTTTTGGCAAACGAGATATCGTCAGAAAGCTGATTTAGTGTGCTATTCAGTGGCAGAGGTATTTTTTCCAGATTCTACTTTGGGTTTTCACTCCTCTGAGCTTTGTATTTTATGCACTCTGGTGGTGTGCTTGGTTCTACAGGTCCGGGAATCTCTTCTTCTGAGTTCATAGCTCACTCTTCTTTCTGACTTCTGAGCTTGCATGCTCTTTCTGTTGCATCATTGTTCTGTAAACGCACTGAGATAAAGTGCCTTCTTCTTCATTTTTGGATCTTGTACACCTGGTTCGGTTGATGTACTCGCACTCTATTATAAAGTGCCATGGGGGGATTATGATGCATTTGCCGCTTTAGGCGCATCCACTTTTGTCAAGTGAGCGTACCTTCCATGACA
>MU228496.1:1328190-1345434 GCA_018584345.1 Thuja plicata | reverse complement strand
GGCTCCTCATATAGATTAAAATCATGTTTATTTCCATAGATTAGATTTGAATTCATATTTCCTTTCATAGACTAATATGCATTGTTATCATTTAGATTAGATTTCATTTTCATGCATTTGAATCTCTTGTTTCATGGTGTATTTGCAATAGACAGAACTAGGTCTATCTGAGGGCCTTCATTTTACATTTTTACACATCCATGACTAGAGAGCTATGGATCGATATTTGAGGCCTCATTCTTGAGCAACCTTGAATGGAATGATTCATAGAAGTGTGACAACATTTATGCACACAGAAAGATCCTCCTAGTTTCCAAACAAAGGGTGCACGATTCTCCCTGCTCCGTCTATTCTGCCATTCTTCTGGATTTTGTAATAGATTTTGCCATGGGGGAATCCACCTCAATCTACTATTAAGCCTACCTCTGCTCTCCATCCTCACTGAACCCTTTCTGTTTTGAACCCATCTGACTTGGTGGGGATTGTTAGTTCTAAAGCTCTCCTATGGGTTATATCCAGCAAACCCTTTCGATGGTTGTAGCCATTGTCTATGGCTTCTGCTGCTGATCCCATTTCCTCCATAGCCCGTTGTGCCATACCTGTTGCCTCTAAATCTGTTACCTTCAGAGCCATAGCCTCCATAGTCATTACCTCCAGAGCCATTACCCCCAACGTTGTTGTCTCCATAATTGTTACCTCCAGAGTCGTTGCCCGCTATTTTATAAGACCATTAACTTTAAAGATCAAGAAAAAGGAATGTTAAAGACTAGAGGCAAAAGTGTTATCATTAAGAAAGGACTTGGAGAAAGAAAATAGTGTGCTAAGAAAAAAAAAAAGTTTGGAAAGAGTTCCGAGATCTTGGATGAGATCATTTGCAGTCAGGGGACTCTGCATATTGAGACCAAAATTGAATTTAATGAAGAATAATTTGGCGAGGCTACTAATGATGTCATGAATAAAAATGAAATTTTTTTTGGATAAGCATGGGGAAAAAAACTCAAAATTTGATCAATCCAAGGTGATTGAGGACAACAATGAAGGAGATGAAAAGTTCATCTACATTTAGGAACAAAAGAAAAGGTCTAGAAGACAAAATCCAAAAAGATCAACACATAATGCAAGGTTTAATCATTCCTTTTTAGTTACTTTTTAAAGTGTAATCATTATGGACACAAGGTAGTAAATTATAGAATGTTGTTTACAATGAAGAATAATTTTGTGAGTGAAATTTTATTTTCTCCTCTAGGAGATTTCAATATCACGTGTTACAAGTGGAATAATTTTGGACATATTGCAAGACTTTGTAGAAGTAATTTTTTGAAAAAATCTAAACTTGGATAGAGAGGAAAGCAACTCTTCTTACCCAAAGAACAAGTCTGAGAAGGCGCATAATAGAAAAATTGAGGATCAAAATCTAGAAAGGTTAAAGTCTCTTCATACTATATTTGATGATGAATTTGAGGCATGTGACATATCTAAAGACAAAGGTTGGATAATTGCATTTAGTATAGGAGAATGTGAACCATGGAAGTTTAGGTGAGCTTGTTGTGAATAGTTGCAATGTTTGATGGTGATGACCTCATTGAGACTGAAGAGATAGAATGCTCGCTGAGAAGGAAGGTTTAAAATTGGCCATGGTATAAAAAGGAATATTATAACAACAATTTTGAGTTGTTTAAGAAGAATATGAGAGAGAGAGAGAAATATCTCCTATATGATGTTCTAAATAGAGCACATGTTCAATAGGAGTCTCGACTCCCTAATGCAAGAAGGTGTGGTGGTCTTGTGATGAGGAAAAATATAGTTTAGTGCATGGAGTATCTCAAACAAGGGGAGAGAAAGTCTCAGAGGAAGAATTAAAGTGACTCTTTGTCATTGATGTCAAAATGCTTGGATGATAGAAGTTTGTTTAAGGAGTGTTATTCTTAGGGAAAATGTTTTATTTCTTGGTTTTCCATGATTGTCGAAGGGGGAGATTGTTGGACAAAGGTTGTCATTGATGTCAAAGGTCCTGGTCAATTTTGTCATTGATGTCAAGGGGTCTAGAAGATTATAAGATATATAGAATAAGTACAATTATTGTCATGCCCACACTTATACATTTGAGGCCCAGAAGTACAATGAGAAGTTATGTTGATCAAATTTATTATAGAATGTTGGTAATATCATCTTTCACCTAATATGTTTATTTAAGGTGATCCAAAAAGGTTAGTGGGATGTTTTCGAGGTCTATTTTATTTGGTATGAGTGTGTAGTTGCACTATTATGATGTTTAGCTCTACATTCTACTACATTGGAGAGTGATAGCTTCTAGTTTGGAATTACAATAAAGTTACATGTAAAATATCATATTCAAGAGTTTCAGTGGCTCAACTTTAGCAGATAAAAAGTTAGAAGTGAGAGAGTAGTCTCTGGAACACTGGGTTGATATTCTAGATTGACGTGCAAGAGGATTGTAGCATGTGCTCATCAAAGATATCATGTGGATGAGCGTTGGGACTAGATGAGTCTATATTGGGTAACACATAGCGTGTCCCTTTTTTTGGAATAAAATATGGGCTTTTGGAAGTCTGACCTATTACATGTTTGGTTAAGGTTTATTCTTGTAGAGGACTTGTAGATGTATTAACCTTTTTCTAGGTCGACATATGAATGTAATTTTTAGTTGTAACTCATAAATATAGCTGTTCTAGGTTCATTCCTATATGACACAATTTGTATATGGTTATATGAAAGAGTAATGAGTGATGTGTTGTAGATGCGTGGATAATGTGAGTAGCATCTCAATCATAGTGTGATTTCATTAGAAGATCTTATGCACTATATGAGGAGATTTTTAAGGTTCTTAAGATCAAAGGCAAGTTGTGTAGTCAATTTGAAGGTCCACAATTTATATATCTTGTACTTTTGATGAGATTGGTGTCTCACACACTGAGTTGGTGCTTAAATCTTGGTGTAAGGGAGTGATGTCTCTTATAGGTTGGTGTAGATACAATACAATTGGGGATTGGTGTCTTTGGTAGACTTGGCGCCTACTTCATATTGTAAGTTCCACATTATTTCACGAGTCTAAATTTGGATAGTAGATCCAAACACCTATTTTCACCATGTTATTTTTCCCTTTCTGGATTTCCATGCACATCTGGTGATCTTACGAGTTGATGTGTGATTTCATATACTACTTGTTTAGCTCAATTATGATAAAGTAAGATCTAATATTTTTTTCTAATGATTTGGATGTGGGATTGGTTGTGATGCTAGAAGTTATTAATGGTAATTAATGTTTGACCAAGTAGAAATTGGCATATACCGATTCACCTACACTCTTAGTATATCTGTGTGTCTAACACAATAAATTTACAATCAACTATAAACAAAACACCATTATCTTAAAAAACGAGGAAGAAACATGTGGTTGAATAATCTTCAATGGAGAAGGAGATAAGAAAATAAGGTTTCCTCATAATCATAAATAAGCAAAATATACAAGCAATAAAGCACTAAAATACAATATGAGAACATACTAACAAATTTCTTACAACACACAAAATAAAAAAATTCAGGAAAATAAGTAGCTTGCAAACAAGGAATGGAATGGATATACTAGTTACGAGGTGTGGTAACTAGAATAACAATGTGATATCTAAGCCAAGAGAAAAGTTCTGGTCAAAGATATATATTTTTAACATGTCTTACCTATTTAAAAATGGATTCTAAGAAATTAAGGCTCTCAAATACAAATCTATCAATTGACCAAAATAAACTACAACAAGGTTTTGCACATAATTTTTATTTTTAATAAACAAATAATATATATTTGTCATTCACATCACCATCTAGTTATACATGTCAAATTATCAAACGTAGTCTAATAATTGCAACTGAATATCATTATTATTTTTTGATGGAAATATGTAAGCATTTCTCAATGCACCTTCAAAGATTTGAATTTTGGTGAATGACTTTCTATATCTATGCCATCATCCTCACCAATTGTACTATAGCATTTAAACTATAATTTAACAAATAACATTATTTAATTATTTATTTTTATATTTTTCTATTTCAATTGCTAGATACAACCTTTCAACTTCACAACATATCAACAGCCCAATGGTTAGAAGAATATACTCCCTTTCAAACTCACATGGACATTTGAATCGCCACGCTCGCTTTAAATTTGAAGTTTTCCTCGTAGAGTTTGAACATAAATATCAGTAACTTTATACAGTAAAGTTTTTGATTGTTTTCTTACAACCGTTTGCCAGATTACATAGAAAAAAAGAATTCAGAGGCATTAACCCGAAAAACCTTACTTCCGACCAATTCATGGAGCGGTTTTCTTAGCGGATCTTCAGCTGAGCCACCGTATTTAACCTCCCCTTTCTCTGTCAGCTCCCCCGAACATAACTGCATATTTTCAGCAGCGGCGAAATCCGTTGCGGGCTTGACCAGTAGCCCGCGGAAATAAAAATAAATGGATCGGCAGAGAGGGACGCTGAGCCCCATTTACGGGCGGCAAAGGAGCGGAGCGAGCAGCACCAGCACCAATTCTTCTTCGTCTCCTTCCATGTCGCCGGCGCACCCTTCTCACCATTTGCGCTCTGGATCCTCAACTGGAGGCGGCATATCCAACATCAAGCGCTCGCAGAATTATGCCGCCAAGGCCGCCGCTCAGCGCCTTGCTCAGGTCATGGCTTCTTCGCAGCCCAATGATGATGACGATGAAGACGATTTGCCATTCCGTTACAACTCTTCTTACGGCGGCGGCGGCGGCGGCGGCAACAATACCAATAGTCACACCAACACTTACACGCATAACAGTATTGGTCATACTGGCATCTCTACTGGAAGGAATACCCGATCTCCCTCTCCTGCGGTAAGGCTTAGCTTTGTCGCTTTCTTTTTTCGTCAATTTTATCTGCTTGTTTCCGATCTATTGCCAATTAAGTTTTGAGCAAAGAGAGGTTCTCTTGAAATTTACCACAATGAATTGTGCTTTGTGTGCCTAAATTCGCTTAGACCACAGGGTAGCTTTTGCATAATAGACACTTTACATCTGAATGTCGGTAGAGTATGGGGTGCATTTAGCCTACCTTTTCTTGATTTGAACACGTTCTCTAGACTTCATCGCAACTTTTTGCATTTCAGACTCTGTATACCGGAATGTACCAAAAGTATAAGATGGGGCGCACAGTGCCTAGCTCTTCCATGATTTGAATTTGTTCCTTAGACTACATGTTAACATTTTGCATTTGTGAGCCTGTATACTGGAATTTGCCTGAAGATATGAGGTGCACATATCCCACTTCTCTGTCAATTTGGACCTGTACCTTTGTCGCCAAACCATTAGTGGTTTTATTATGAAAACCTCACAATTGAAGAATGTTCCTTGATCATTCCAATTCTGATCACAATGATGATAAACTTAAAATCCAACTGTCACGGTGTTATGGTACGTAGTTGAACTCTTAAGGGAGCGGTAACACATGTATTTTTAACCCGTATTGACAGATCTTTAAAACGGGATCTAATCTTACAACACATTCCGTTACCTTACATTGCAGAAAATATAACTCATTCCCGCACACAATCTTTACTAATAGTCACAGTTGAATAGATGCATTATTACAGTAATAATAATGCTATTGCAAAAACCTTACAGAATTGGAAATTGTGGAGTAAAAATTCATAATTTTATCCTTCCCAAAAATGAAGTTATGCTATACCGTTGAAACATTACTTTTTAACACTACTATTAACTATAAAAGAAGAAGTTAATGAAAGTTACGTAAAAAACTCACAAATTATTTCATAAAATAAAAATAAAAATTAGTGAAATAATATAAAAAAAAGTGTATAATAATTCTGAAAGATTTGGCACAAATTTGATTTGATAACATCATAACATGTAATATCTGCCTAAGCAATCTACCCAAGACCAAAATGCCAAGAACTAGCTCAAATAATTGGTTACCTAGGACAACAAAGAAATGTGAACAAGCAACTAGATGTGTTTTCCATTCATCAAGTGTTCATCTAGTGCGCAACAAGTATGAATTGTAGTGTGCATTGTGCAACTGATGTGCAAAGATAAGCAAAAGTGCTGCAAATATAGGAAACGCAACTCAATGAAGAGGAGGACGAAGAAACTCATATCCACATAGGGAAGTGTATCATTAACCGCCATTAGCAAATGATGTAATGAAGCATAAATTAAAAGCAATATAAGTAAGACTTTACCTAAATAAGCTTAACCTTCGGTGTCGTAAATGCATGAGAAATACATACACCAAGACCCCCACTTAAGTGCAACTTAGCTGGGTAAAGATGGATCTTGATGAGAACTGACATTTGTTAGGTACCATGTATAAAATAATTTAATAACCCTCCAATGAAAGAGAGGAATTCTGAAATTCCCATAAGAAAGAGAGAAGTGAGAAGCGACTAGCTAGACCCCCAAGGAATAGCCTTGCGAACTCCCAACAAATCTCATAGATGAATGCCCTCTGAAAAATAGAGAGAATATTGAAGCATATAGTCTTGTAACAAGTGTTGTATAATGTCCCCTATTAGGACTTAATTTGCCCTAGAATTCCTAAATGAGGTCTGGATTAATGCCTTGATTTAGTATTTGCAACCAAATTAGTTATCGATAGATAAATAAACATATGCATCAACAATGTTCCATAGAGAATTCTTATCATTATTATAATACTCCTAATGTACGTGAGATTCCCTTAAGGCTTTTTCCAAGAACCCATCCTCATTATGACGCAGCATGGGAGATCGTACAAGGCACATTGAGCCTATCCATCAAGCCTAGGAGCACGTAAATGACACCTGCCATTCAACCTCCCAGCCCCACCTGGGGTTACCACTACTTGAAAGGACCTTTTTGCTTTTTGCACTCCCTGTATGTACATTCTCCCCTCCATAATGGAACGGTGGATTGGCTGTAAGCTTAAAGGAATCTTCATCAATATTAATCATACATTCTTACTTCATTATTAATTATACATTAGAGCAATAGAATATCTGCGTACATTTATACTTCTTATCAAATGAAGACATATAATGATTTAGCTGAATCATATGGCAATGTATTATATTCATACCACAATATCTGACTAGTGTGTAATCTGCTGTGTGATATATTAATATCTGGGTTTTGTAATTTGTATTAGGTTGAATGCCGATTGTCTTCTTAAATGTCTCTTGCTCGCTTCTTCATTGTGGCTTAATACCGTAGCCTTCTTCTCAAAGTATGTGATCTTTGGAGTGGACCCTGTCATGAGGGGTCAAGTGCCCTCAATGATGTCCTTCCATTAATTGTTAGTTACCTTAATTAAATTCTTGCAATTGTGCCTCTTGGAGGATTGCATGTCTTATTTAAAACTTAGGGGCTTTTTTGAACTTAAGATCGCTGCTTGCTTCAGATCACTGTTTGATTCTGATCACTTCCTTCCTATAATCGCTGATCCTCAACAATCCATTGCTGTTGGTGTTCATTACTAAGGTTTTCGGTTAGTTCTTCTTGGCAAGACAAATTGCTTAAGTAATGGATATCCCCTTCATGGCGGGGGCATGACAGTCCACCCTTCCCGAGATTGGTTGTCCTTAAGCAATTTCAGATTTTGATGATTGAAGACATCTTCTCCTGCCCATGTAGCATCTTCTATGGGTAGGCCCTTCCACTTAACCAAGAGTTTGGTAATAATCTTATTCCTCAGTCTCTTTTCTCATACATTGAGAATGGTTTCGGATTCTAAAATTAGTTTGCCTTTATCATCAAGTGGGGGCAGCTCCACATAGGGGTAACATGTTGCCCTAATACCTTTTTGAGTCGGGATACATGAAATACATTGTAGATTCTGCTGTTCTCTAGCGATTCCAATTCATAGGATTGATCAAATGAATGACTTGTTTCAGCTAATCCTCGTATATCTTAAATCAAAATTATTGAAAGGAAGCAAAGGTGCGGAAAATGCTTCCTAATGCTAATCCAGTGGGGGAGGCAGTGCAAATTTTCTTTATAAAGCTTAACTATTATATTATTAGAAACACATTCACAAGGATGTAATAAACATGCATAAAGAAAATACCATATAACACATGATATATAGTGGGCAAAACCCTTTTGCGAGAAAAACTCCACACTCCAAAGCACAATACTCTGTATTAGTGAAACAACTATTACATTACGATATCGATACACTGCTTCTTCAACAAGAGTCTTCAACAATCAATCCAACAACCCTCTGAATTGATTTCAGTAGCATAACACTTCACTTGCAAACATAACATAACTCATACTCTCCAAGGTTACCTTTTATAGGGAAATACAACCAAGGAAGCTTCTAGATGAAGCAAGAAGACGGGGTCGTGCACAACATTTGACACCATTTTTCAACCACCAAAAAACATGCAAACGACAAATGTACGTCTCCAAATGACTCCCCATTCAAGCCTTCCAAGTTGGGCACCATAAATTTACTATCTTGAGTTATACAGATGCTCTTATGTATCTTACAACTGTCATAAGAATCCATCATAAATATTGTCACAACTTACAACTTACAGCTTTAAGAGAATCCGTCATAACCCACTATGAATAGCACATTCTCTTACAACTCGTGAGAACCCAAGTTGGGCACCCACCTTCTCCATGCAAAAGGTATCTCCTGCCACTTGTCCAACATGTCATAGTCTGACACTTGTCAAGATCCTTAAAGTGAGATGCCTACCTATGCCTACCTCCACATGTGTGACATGTGTTATACAAGCATCACCAAGTAGGATGCCACCTAGCCTTTGGGTCCTACTGTATGACTATACATTTTGTAAGAACCCCAACAGGTTCTAACTTCACCAACCCATTGAGCTATGCAAATGATATGTTTGTCTTGAAATTTGATAGTTATATGAATTTTCTTTGAGTTTTCACAATTTGATGCCAGGTATAAAGAAAGCTAAGGAATAACAAATGTAGGAAGGAAATAACCAAAGACATTGAGAATAATATAGCTGCAAGTGACAAATAGACAACGGACTTTCCTTTATTCTCAATAAACAACATTAATCTGCCTATTACAACAAAGGGGCATACCCGAATATGAAGAGAATTTCTGATATCAAAATTCTGGGTGCTGCAGCGATAAATATGACTGGTAAAGGGTTCAATCTATTGCAAACAAATGCCTGAAACCCTTGATGATTTCCTTCAATCTGCTCAAACTTTAATAATAGATGATGAATTTAATATACTCCAATGAAACCCTTCAGCTGATGTACTGTAGCGTTTCATTGTTCACGTGTTACTGTAGCAGCAAGATAAAATGCTTGAAATCTGATCAACAATGACTGCAATAATGAAGCTACAGGTCTGCAATAGATGAGACTTCAAATATGCTTCACACCCTTGCACAAATCTGCTCCTTATGCTCAGATTGGACTCCTGGATGAAGCCCACACACTATGGCAATGATTCAGCTGATCTCTCACAGCCTCAAGATTGCAATTATAATGAAGAGTTTTCGTTCTTCAAAGCATAAAATGGCTGAAACCCTTGGTTTCTCTTCCACAATCACAAATCCCCAAAAAGCATAGTCAAAATGATCAACAATAATAATGAGTTCGATTTGCTTGAAGACTTTTATAGCATTCTCAGAGCTGGTTGATCCCTTCTAGAGACTTCTTAATCATTAATATCATTTAAAATAATATAAATGTGTGCACATTGACTTTATAAAATACTTTAAATTTTAGTATTTGGCCTCCAAAATATAATCCATTAATTGTACTTGAAGTCACTTAAATGAAGGGTCATGGCCCCATTGATATTATGGTAAAATACTGGATATATTAACAAGGATCGAAGGATCCATATATACAAATGAATAGACGATGTTTCCTTAGGAAACAATTGCAAAGAATAGAAACATTCTATTCTAACTACAAAAGACTAAATATTAGAAAGATTCTAATATTTACAAGAGATAAATAGATAACCATTAAGAATATAACTATTACTTTAATACCCTCCCTTAATGGTTTATCTATCCACTACACCAAGCTGTGTTCTGAATTTGACAAACTTGTCTGGACCAAGAGGCTTGGTGAGAATGTCTGCAGTCTGATCCGCTGTAGGAACATATTGCAAATGTATTGGCCCCGTCTTCAACCAATTGCTGAATGTAGTGGAGTACCCTTACTATTGATTGATTGTTTTCTTGATTTGATAATTGCTTTTGTGGATTCATGAGTGATGAGTGATAAGTGATCCTTCAATGCTTGGAATGAGTTCTTTATATTTTAGTGGTAAAAGGGTCACTACCTTTCATATGGACTGAGTCACCACTTTTCATTGTTGCCTTTGAGAATAAAATAATATTCCTAAATTGATCTCCCTTAGATGTCCTCCTCAAATGAAACTTTCTCCCCTTTATATCTTCCAATGTGGGGGAGAGTCGCACGTCTTCATCATGTCTTCCCTTTGCAATAGTCACAACCTTTCATAATTACCACCCTTTGGACGAGTCACAATCCTTCATAACTTTGCAATGGTCACAACCTTTCACAATTACCACTAGTTTCCTGAAAGTTAACTAATTCATCACGAGTGAATCTGATTTGGCTGATAGTTTCAGCTCTTTCTTCATAGGTGTAGATGAAGGTTTGCAATCAGCCATCTTAAACTCATTTAGCAAACTTCCGGCATACTCCGTTTGAGAAATGAAAATGCTACCACTTGTCTACTAAACTTCTAGACCAAGACAATAATGCAGAAGTCCCAAATCACTCATACCAAATGCCCGACACAAATTCAATTCGATTTGCTCAAGCAATTGTGCCCCATTGCCAGTAATGATAATATCATCAATATAGATGACAAGAAAAATGATGTCTTTACCAGTGCTTTTGACATACAAGTTTGGATTTGAAGGACTTATGTGAAAACCATGTGCAACCAAATATGTATCAATTTTGCTGTACCGAACCCTGGGGGCCTGCTTAAGACCATAAAGAGCCTTGACCATTCTGCATAGCTGGTGCTCTTTGCCTGCAACTTTGAAACTAGGAGGCTGCAACATATAGACTTATTCCTCCAAATCACCATTGAGGAAGGCACTCTTTTCGTCCATTTGATGGACTTTCCAACCACACTATGCTGCAATGACCAGAACCAACCAAATGGTGCTCATCTTTCTTGTAGGAGTAAAGGTTTCCTTATACCTTCTTTTTGTGAGAAGCCCTTAGCCAACAACCGAGCTTTGTACTTATGAAGAGTTCCATTAGCTTTGTACTTCACTTTATAGACCCATTTGCAGCCAATGGGTTTCTTCCTTGGTGGAAGATTTTATTGTGGTAAAAATACTTGATATATTCACAAAGATCAAATGATCTATATATACAAAAGAATCGAACGATGTTTCCTTAGGAAACGATCGTAAAGAATAAAAACATTCTCTTCTAGCTACAGAAAACTAAATATTAGAAACATTCTAATATTTACAAGATATTTACAAACAGATAATAGATAACCATTAATAGCATATAAATATTAATTTAATACCCTCAATGGTTAATCTATCCACTACACCAAGCTGTCCCTTGAATTTGGAAAACTTGTCTGGACCAAGAGGCTTGGTGAGAATGTCCGCAGTCTAATCCGCTGTAGGAACATATTGCAAATGTATTGTCCTGTCTTCAACCAATTGCCGAATATAGTGACAATGAATATCTACATGCTTGGTTCTTTCATGGAAGACTGGATTACGTGCTAACTTGATAACACCTTTGTTATCAACAAACAAAATTGTCGGGCTTGCTGGTGACATTTGCATGTCCCCAAGCATCCAACGAAGCCAAACAACTTCACAACCTGCCTTAACTGTCCTTCCGTATTCAGCCTCTGTAGAGGAGAGAGAAACGACCTGCTGCTTCTTACTGGTCCATGTGACGGCACCAGATCCCAAACTAAACACATATCCAAAAGTTGACTTTTTATCGTCAACAGAGCCTGCCCAATCTGAATCTCTGATTCCATTGAGTCTAGGATTAGGACTTCGAGAGTAGAGAATCCCAAAATCAGGAGTGCCCTTCACATAACGAAGCACACGCTTAGCAGCCATCCAATGATCAGCCTTGGGAGTTGTCATAAACCATGAAATGTAGCTGACGACAAGGCTGATATCAGGTCTAGTAGCAGAGAGATAAATGAGACTGCTTGCTAGTTGCCTGTATGTAGTATCATCGACTGGAGGAGAATCAGACTTGGCTAATAACTTCAGACCTTTCTCCATAAGTGTAGATGCAGGCTTGCAATCTTGCATACAAAACTTGTCTAACCGATCCCTGACATATTTGGATTGAGAAATGAATATACCAGAGGACTGCTGCCAAACCTCAACACCTAGGCAATAATGCATGAGGCCAAGGTCAGTCATATCAAAAGACTGGCATAAATTCTGTTTGATTCCCTGAATCAAAGATGCCAAACTGCCAGTGATGATCAGATCATCCACATAAATGACCAAAAAGATGATGTCACTGTTAGTAGTCTTGATGTACAAATTTGAGTCTGAAGAACTCCTCTGGAAGCCTTGATCACTGAGGTACTTATCAATTTTCATCTACCATGCCCTGGGGGCTTGCTTCAAACCATAGAGAACTTTCACTAGTCTAAGAACCTGGTGTTCTTTACCAACAATTTTGAAACCAGGAGGCTGCGTGATGTAGACCTCTTCCTGTAGGTCACCATTCAGGAAAGCACTCTTGACGTCCATCTGATGGACCTGCCAACCAAAGTGAGCTGCCATGTCTAGAACTAATCTGACAGTGCTCATTTTTGCTGTTGGAGCAAAAGTCTCCTCATAGTCAATGCCCTGACGTTGAGAGAAGCCCTTCGCAACTAGACGAGCTTTGTACTTATCCAAAGTACCATCAGATATGTACTTCATTTTGTAGACCCATTTGCAGCCAATGGGTTTCTTCCCTAGTGGAAGATCAGAAAGGACCCACGTGTGATTCTTCAGCAGGCTCTGGTGCTCAGAATTCATGGCATGTTCCCACTCTGGAATTCCTTTAGCCTCTGAGTATGTCTGCAGTTCAAACACTGTGAATGTTGGCCATGAGAGCAATATTGACAGTCTCTCTAGGTTTGCTCTTCTTTTGAGCAGTTCTCCCCTCGATGAGCTCATCATCCCAAAGATTAGCAAGTGTCCTAGCCCACCATTTAGGCCGGAGAGGAGGACCAACATTATTATCAGGCAATGCTCTATGATCTAGTTCCTCATTAGAAGAATCTGGATCAAACTTAGGAGAAGCATTTGCATATCTAGGTGAACCGAGAGGAGAGGCCAGAGGTGTCTGTACAAGAATCACAGGTACTACTGGAGCTACTTGAGCGGCTGGAGCCCTCCCAAGAGATGGACCTAATGGAAGACAAACTCCCAAATCATGAGCCTTCATAGGCTGGTCAGTAGAATCAAGAACATGAGAGACAGGCATGAACGGTCCTCGTTGCTCATCAAAGACTACATCACGACTGTACAGGAGACGAGATGTCTCAATGTTGATCAAGCGGTAGGCTTTGTGAAGACTATTGTATCCAGTAAGCATGAGTTTCTTACTCTTGGCATCCAACTTGGTGCGAGAGGCATCAGGGATCCAAACATAGGCAAGAGAGCCAAAAACCTTCACGTGACTGATTCTGGGCTTGCGACCTGACCAAGCCTCTTTCGAAGTCTTGCCTTTGACTGCCACAGTGGGTGACTGGTTCGAAAGGTAGACTGTAGTGTTAACTGCTTCCGCCCAAAATTTCTTCGGAACATGTTTGTGCTCAAGCATAGACCTAGCCATCTCGGTGATTGTTATGTTCTGACGTTCAACTACACTGTTCTGTTGTGGTGTGTGGGGTGTGGTTAACTGGCGCTTGATGCCATGAAGATCAAAGAAGCTAGAGAATTCAGTAGAACAAAATTCCCCCCATTATCTGTCCTAAGAGCAATAATAGATTTCCCACTCTTTTTCAACTAGAGGTTTAAACTTCTGAAATACAGTAAATGCTTCAGATTTATTTTTTAGAAAATAAACCCACATTTTTGTACTGAAATCATCAACAAACAACAAAAAATACCTGGACCCAAGAACAGAAGGAGTGGCCATAGGGCCGCAGATATCTGCATGAACAAGCTGAACTACCTGACAAGTCCGCCATGAATCGCCAATAGGAAAAGGTGTGCAATGTTGTGTCCTAGCCTGGCATGCATCACAAACTCCAAGCTGTTGAGTATGAATCTCTGGCAAACCGAGGACAAGCCCGTCACGAGCAAGTTGAGAGAGATAACGCACATTTAGGTGCCCATAACGCTGATGCCAAAGTGTACTGACAGGAGACTGCCAAGCAGCCATAGCAAGGTCCTGAGAAGTACCAGAATTTGCAAGTCTGAGAAGACCATGATCCTCAAGACCAACTACAACAATAGACTGTGTCTCCCTATCAGTGATGGTGCACTGATGTGAACTGAAGGTGATGTCTAGCCGTGGAGAGTGTCGTAGCATCTGACTGATTGAGAGTAGATTTAGTTCCATCCTTGGAATGTGGTACACATCGAGGAAAATGAGATTCCTCCCAACAAATTGAATCTGAATGTTGCCTTTGTCGACAACAGTGTACTCTTCCCCTCCACCAAAAATAACAGAATCTGAATAGGCTGGTAGTCAGTGAACTAGTCTTTGCGGTGGGTGAAATGACGAGAGGCAAATGAACCAGGTAGACAACTTGGCATGATCTGCTGGTCTTTTAGTCATGAAGGCGTAAAAGGCTGATTTTGTCTAATTAGTGTGCTCTGCACTGTTCGCTTTGGGTTGCGAACTAGATTGCTTAGATAGGGCAGCTAAGCGCTTTCGACATTCAACCTTCATATGACCATACTTGTGGCAGTAGTTGTATTGAATGTTCTTTTTCTTGAAGCCCTTTGATGCCGGAGTAGATGGTTTCTGTTGAGAAGATTGTTGAGAATGAGAGTTTCCTTTATCCTTCTGAAAGGATTTAGCAGCAAAGGCTTGCTCGGTTGAGGTGGAGCTGGAACTGCTACCAAATTGTTGTTTCCATCGATCTTGCTGAAGCCGAAGTGTGCAAAGATCGGTGAACTTCAGATCAACACAAGTAGAAGTGATGTTGAGAGTCTCGATAAAATGCTCGTAGGACTTGGGTAAACTTTTGAGAGCGATTACCACAATGTCCTCTTCATCTTGCGTCCAATGGCAAGCAACTGATCACGGATTTCTTGATTCCGATTCAGGTGATTCTGGAGCGATTTCCGCTCATCCATGACAATAGAAAACAGAGTGTTCTTAAGAAAGAAAGCCTTGCTTTTATCTGAAGTCTCATGTAGGGTTTTGAGATGCTCCCATACCTCGACACCTGTTTTGCTAGATGGAATCTGAGGGAGCTGATCATCAACCACTGATAATTTTAGAAACATTACTGCTTCCCGATTCTGCTGGTCACAGGTAACCTGATCACGACCATCGGTAGTCGGACGCTTAGTAGTACCTAGAACCCCCTGATCGCTGCCGCGATATTCAAAGATGGTTAGCATCCGTTGCTTCCACGTGCTATAATTCCGACCATTAAATTTTTGATTTCCCTCGAGTAGAAGACTAGTGAGTGATGCCATGACACGAATTTCAATGAAAAACATGAAGAACTGAGAAGGCACGTACTTCGAGGCAAAATGTTAGAAGACCCCGAAAAAAGAAGTGGTACCCAGAAGATAACTCAAAAAACCCAGAAGTAATATGCTGTTAGATTCTGGATTCGCTGGCTCAAATATCAAGGCACCCAAAAAAAATAAACGACAACCTAGTTGAGCTCTCAAAAAACCCACCAAGAATCTGGGATTGAAATTTTTTTTTGGGCCCAAAAATAGGGTTTTCAAAGAAAACCCTAGTCGGCTCCAAAAATGGTGGTTTGAACCAGGTTGCAGAGAAAAATGACCATAAATGAAGTTGTTTGAGCCAAGAAGACCAGTTGTTCTGCAAAAAACGGCCAAGAGAATGACCGTAGCAGGAGGCCTTGGTCTTGTTTTAGGGTTGTGGCCGTTGTTTTGCAGGAGAAAGCCCGCGCGGTTTGTGCAAGAAAGTCGCCAGTGAACAGTAGACCACAGCTCGCGTGTGTAGGAGAAAAACAAACAGCGTTTCAGACCAGTCACCGCGGGTGAAGAAAACTCAGTCACCACCCACAAAATTGCAGAAAAAACCTCTATGGGTTTTTTAAACAGTTTGCAACAATTTCGAAAAGATGTATTTCTAAAAAATAGAGAAAAACGACCAAGCTACCTAAAGCACCGAATTTCTCAGAGAGAAAGTAGAAAATCACAAGAAATAATTTCGAAAATTCGAGGGCAGATAATTTCGAACTGAAATTATTAAAAATCTAAAGATTTTGCTCTGATACCATATTATGGTAAAAATACTTGATATTTTAACAAAGATTGAATGATCTATATATACAAAAGAATGGAACGATGTTTCTTTAGGAAACGATCGTAAAGAATAGAAACATTCTATTCTAACTACAGAAAACTAAATATTAGAAACATTCTAATATTTACAAGATATTTACAAATAGATAATAGATAACCATTAATAGCATATAAATATTAATTTAATAGATTTGACAAAACCCAAGTGTTGTTCTTCAGAAGACTATGCTACTCAACTTCCATAGCTTTTCCCATTTAGGTATCCCTTTTGGCTCTGAATAAGTATCCCTTTTGGCTCCGAATAAATCTAGGGCTCATAGACGCTCTGAATGTTGGCCATAAGAGCAAAATTGATGCTCAACAAGCTCATCATCCCGAACATCGCCGATAAGCTTTCCCCACCACTTAGGTCGGAGAGTAGAACCATCTTCTTCCAAATTGGGATGATCATTATGACTTGGGCTGCATGGAATGTAATCATCTGAATGTTGGTCTAGGTTATCCTAAGGGAAATCTAGTGGTACAATGTCATTGTAATGTCCCCTTTTCAAATACGAATTTAATAAATTATAATATTAAAATATTATAATAATACAAATAAAGTCAATATATGATTGAATAAGATTTAATTAAAGATTTAAACTTATTATTAAAAGAAATAAGAAACCATCACAAGTCATCACAAGCCATAATTGATGTGTGTGTATGTAAATTGGATTGAATATTGTTAAGTCTTTACTTAAATAATCAA
>MU228496.1:1315108-1328140 GCA_018584345.1 Thuja plicata | reverse complement strand
AGCCATAATTGATGTGTGTGTATGTAAATTGGATTGAATATTGTTAAGTCTTTACTTAAATAATCAACATTAATAATATTATTTATCAATTCATAATTAATAATATTAATCAAATTAATATTCAATACTCTAATCAATACTAATAATATTATTAATCAATATAATACTAATAATTAATCAATATAGAAATAATTAATATTATTAATCAATGTAATAATATTAATGTAGTTATTAATACTAGTAATAATAAATCAATATCAATAATATTAATAAATCAATATCAATAATATTAATATTAAATATTAAATCAACATTAATAAGACTCAACTTGGAAAGTCACGACCCTTTGCAAGAATATTTAAATGGCATGAAACTAGCAAAGAAAGCCATCGTAGCTTTATTTTCCATTTTTTTTTTTGTTTTAAACAATAAAAAAGCACACGAGAAAAAGAAGGAGAAAATATAGGAGAAAAAGGAGGAAGGATTTATTACATTTCACGTGGAAAGCAAGAAGTTAATTTCCCTTCTTATAAGGAATCCCTCTAAAAGGTATGTATCTTCACTTTAAGACTTTGATATATATATTTCTAAGACCTTTTAGGTATAAGGCAGGGCAAAATAATTTATGAAATATTTTTAATGTTAATAAATAATAAACTCCAATGAATATGAAATAATTAAATAGGTAATTTATAGATGTATATATATTCCATCTCTAGACCTTTTTTTTATGTAATTAAAATATATTACAATAAAGATAATTAAAATTATATATATATATATATAATCATTTCAGATTTACAAGTATGAATTATATTTGAAGAAATTATTCTTTGTCATTAGAGTTTGAAATACAATATGATGTTAATGAACTTAGCTATCTATAAACTTGAATTATGAACCGTAGATTCAATATGAAATTCAAGTTATATAGGGGAAGATTCAAAGACAATTGGAGAAAGAAAAATTCCATTGTCACATTGAGAATTAAAGGAGGATAAAAGTCCTCATTAAGCCAGTATATACTGATGACCCCACATATGCATATGTAATTAAGCCTTGGATAGAGGACACTCTTCCAAGAAGAGGAATGGACCTGATAATGGTCAGCCTATAATCCCTGAGTGATGCACTCCAGTGGACGATGGCAAGATCGGGCAAAGGATTATAGAAGATCCTTATTAAGGTCATGAGCCCGACATGGCAGACTTCACTCAGGAAGTCCCTAAGGATGCACTCCAGAGGATGACGACAAGATTTAATCAGAGGAACAAAAGGGTCCTCATTAAGGTTATGAGCCCGACTTGGTAGACTTTCTTTTGGAGGGGTTAGTAATGGGGTAGATAGCTAGTTAATGAGTTTTCTTTGTTTATATTTATCTTCAAATTGTTCTTGCTAATATCTCTTTCGCAGGTTTACCTTTAGAGAAATGAACCCGGAATACTAGGGACATTACAGTCATGCCTTGGAGATTCCACCAGTTCAATTTCAGAATCTTCTGGTGAAGCAAAAGGAAGCCTAACACCCAAATTTGTTTTCTTCATAGGTTGATCTTTAGGACTTTGGATAGGAGAAGAGAGCATAAAGGGCCCACCTTCTTCATAAAAAACCACTTTTCCATTGAACGTGACACAATCAATGTCCACATCAATCAACCGATAAGCTTTATGATTGTCACTGTATCCTGTAAGCATCGTCTTTTGACTTTTGGAATCCAATTTGGTCCTCTTTGCATTTGAAATCCAAGCATATGCTGTTGAATAAAAAATCTTCAGGTGACTGATATTTGGCTTCCCCCTAGACCATGCTTCCTCTGGGGTCTTCTAATGGAGTTGAATGCCTAAACTGTTTGGGTTTAGTGCCAAACATATTCACAAAGTTTGGAACCAAAATCTATCCTCAATGCTTAAAATTAGAAATTTCAGTTGTTGTGAACATCTGGCCTTCTTAAGCCTTTGTTCTTTTTGTTTGATTATTTTCTACATAAGTCATCATACATAACCGTAACTTGTTTACTAGTAGCATCCAAAGAGAAACTATAATTGTGACATGAGCCTTAGAGGGCTTGAACTATGATCTGCTTTAACTGGTTTCTATTAATTTCATTTTTAATATGCTAGTGTTGGTTTGTGACACCTAACATTGGAGAAATGTGGTCCATAACATTTTGACCTTTTTTCTTTGTATTCTTGAATTCAATTTGTTAGTGTTTTGGATCTTCTATTTTGTCGAGCTTGGTCACGAAGTGTTCTTAAGAGTATTCCATAGCCTGTCTACAATTTTCTTGTTTATCATAAGGTGATGAATGTGATCTGCCAACAACAATTATGAGTGCTGTGACCTCTTTCCCTTTTCTCTTTCATTTTCCACTATTGTCTGGCTTCAATTCAATCATATTTGACAACCCCTAAATCACAAGAATCTCTTTCGTCTGATGCTTCCAAACGTGTTAGTGCCATCAATTTAATTTTGTAGATCATAACGGAGGGAGTATTTGACATTATGGAAAACTTAACATCTGCTTAAGATGACAAACCTGCTGAAATTTGAGTACATTGGGCTCATACATGATAAAGTAGGAAAAATTTAAAAAAAAAAGATCATTGAAAATTACCTTTATATGAATACTTTACACTTGCTTTAAATGGTCATCAATTAGTACCGTTTTAGGCTTTATCCCAGCAGGGAATTGTGGCTCACTTTAAGCTGATGGATAAAGGTGGCACAACACATATTGTTAAGAAATAGCTTCATTCCGATTGAAGCAAATGAACACATACACATATATATGCTAGAATAATATATATATATATATATATATATATATATATATTGAAATGTAATTGCATATATAATCATGATTTGGTATTAATGAATAAGTCGACTGCCCAAATGGCAGAATGTCGACTGTTATAGAACCGAGTGTATCGATTATGCTCGATACTCGTTCTCAACGTTTATACATATCCTAACGTATTGTTATACGTAAGATCTATCACCGTATTGTTATCATATCATTGTTACGGTATTGTTATACACTGTATTGTTATTGCATTGGTTATGTTAAGCACGATAGTTATGTTGTGTTATGTCTACGTAGAGTCATGACCCTACGTGGCATAAGCCATGTATGGTCATGCCTCTACATAGACACGAGTCTTCACCAAAATACATAAGTATTTAATATTGATGCTTGCTGAAAGGATCAATCAATCACAGTGGTAATTGTATTCTACAGCAAGCATTCAATAATAATAAATCTGTATTATTCATAAGAATTATTCTCAGCAATATTAAAGTAAACATTGAGACTAAGATAAATTCTTGAAACAATAAATTAAAGACTCCTGATTTTTCTCTATCATAGATCCATATTCCTTAACATGGTATCAAAGCCTAACTAGAGAAGAATTGATATAAGCCATTTAAAAAAAAATAATATCAGACTTATTGATAGAATCAAAAGGAAAGATAATCATGGTTAACAACATTAAGGTGGAGGATAGACTCGAAGGTGCTGCAAATTTCTTTTCATGGAAGATTCGAATTATAACATTACTCCAAGAACTTGAATTAGACTCTTATGTTGAAGAAGATCTGAAGATGCTGGAAGATGAATCTGAGAAGACAACCTGGAAAAGACGAAACAACAAAGCTAAGAAAATCATTATCGATGCTGTTAAAGATCACATTTTCCCTTCCATTGCAAGATTAACGAATGCTTATGAAGTAATCAAAACTATTTAAAATACATATGAGATTAACAATGCAAGCATATTGCTTACCTTAAAACAGCAACTCATGAACATCAAAATGAATAACAGAGAAACGATTACTTCATATTTTTTGACAATTTCCGAATTGAGAAATCAACTTTCTACTATTGGAAATAATGTAGATGATATAGAACTATCCCTAATTGCCCTGAGAGGGTTACCAATCTCTTGGGAATCTTTTATCCAATGCATTAGCGGTCGACCGTCACTACCTAAATTCGATCAACTAAAAAACGATTGCACTCAAGAAGAATCTTGAGTAATCTCAAGAGGGATAGGTCCAAATAAAGCGAGAGATATTCAAGCACTTCATGATTCTTCAAACAAAAAGAATTTTAAACGAAAGAGAGGAGATAATAATCCACGTCACAGAGATCTCTCAAAGGTCCAATGCTACAAATGTGATAAGTTTGGACACACTCACAGGTTTTGCTCGGAAAGAAAGAAAACTAAAGCAACTGTAGCTGAAGTCAAAGAAGTGGAAAATCCTCTATTTTTCTTAGCCTTATCAAGTGAACTAAACTCAAATAAAAGCACTTGGATAATTGATAGCGGAGCATCAAGACACATAACCAGGTTTAGAGATCAATTCGAAACTTTTGAAGAACACGCAACTGAAGAGGTCACAATTGGTGACAACTTCACCTATCTCGTGAAAGGAATCGAGACTTGTTCAATTAAATTAAGAACCGGAGCTACATTACAATTAAAAGATGTTCTATTTGTACCAGGAATCAAAAGAAATTTGGTTTCTATTTCAGGTTTAGCTGATCAAGGATATCGTGTCACCTTTCATGAAGATAAAGCTCTACTTTGGCCTAGAAATTCCAACATTAAGAATGCCATTTCTATAGGATCTAGAGGTGGTAGCTTATACAAACTTTGTAATGATAAAAAACATGCGCTAAGTCACGAAGTATTAAATTCTAATGACATTTGGCATAGTGCCCTACCTAAAAGAATCAAATGAAGTATTATATGAAGTTCAAAGAATTTAAAGCTTTAGTGGAAAATCAAACTGAAAAAAAAATATATAAATATATAATAAAGACCCTAAGATCAGATAATGGGGGTGAATATATCTCCGAAAACTTTAAAGAATTTATATTTTTGTTGGGATCAAGAGGGAGTGCATAGTACCTTATAATCCTCAACAAAATGGAGTAGCAAAAAGAAAAAAATAGAACTATCATTGAAGCCGCCAAAGCCATGAATCATACATATTTCATTTTGGGCTGAAGCATCAAATATAGTTGTGTACATTCAAAATAGATGTCCTCATTCTATCTTAGAGAATATAACACCTGAAGAAGCATTTACAGGGAATAAACCAAACTTAAGCCATCTAAATCAGTAGAGATGTAAAATTTGAAGAAAACACTGCTTATAAAGATACAGAAGATGATCCAATCACAGAATTAGATGAAGATTACACAATTGAGAATCAAAGGGAGAATATCATAGAAGATCATGAACCTCCATCATCTAACCTTGAGAATATTGAAGTTCCTAACCACAAGAAAAGGCCACTATGGGCAAGTTCGATGATTGAGACTACGTGAGTAGAGTATCCTTCCATAACAGAGGGAATCTGACACTTCATCAAAGGCAACCTTGGATGAGGAGGTCAAAAGATTAATATCAGATTCTGAGGGAGTCTAACAGTTTATCACAGGCATTCTTGGACGAAAAGCGAAGAAGCCATAACGTGAGCTTCTGAGGGAGCTACTAGAGGACCTGACTTCTCAGGATCGTTGTTTAGAGGGAGAATTTTGAAATACGGTCCTTTGTTAATAATCTCTTCTCTATGAGGGAGAAGTTCGAAGTGAAATTTCTTGTAATGCACTCTCCTCTGTGAGAGAGAAGTTGAAGGTGAAAGCTCTTGTTGCACCCTCCAAGAGCAGCTATGGGGGATCCACCCTCCGACTTGGTTCATGATGGATATCAAGAGAGTTGCAATATTGCATTTGTCTGTTATGAAAGGTGATGATCTTTCATATGTGTGTAAGGTTGCTATTGTGAGGTGACGACTTTAACAATAGCTTGACCTGTTATCATGATAGACTACTCTAGCTAGTTGTCTCAGAATGTGCCAAAATTCATGATAAGAAATGTATCAAGATTGACTACATTAAGTTGCTGTCCCAGAATGTGCCGGATATCTTGATACTGAATTTGTTGTGGTTATCACTAAATCTAGTTCCGAATTGAGCCGGGGATGGTGATAACACTCTTATCAAGATTGACTACATTAAGTTGCTGACCCAAAATGTGCCGGATATCTTGATTGTGATTTAATTACTTAGTGTTGTAATAACGATTATATCATGATTGACTCCATTAAGTTGTTGTCCCGGACTGTGCCGGATATCATGATATTAAGATTCTTGACCTATTATTATGATAGACTTCATTAAATTGTTGTCCCTAAATGTGTCAGAGGTCATGATGATCTGTGTGTCAAGATGGACTATGTATGTCCGAAATTATACCTGTGATATTGGAGACGTCATTGTCATCCTAGGATTAAGGTTGTTATTTGATACACTTCACTTAGTTGTGGTCCTGAAGTGTCGGAGATTAGATAACTTTCATTTCTCTGAAATGTAAATCATGTGTAATCAATTCAAAGGGGTGTTGTTCAAATCCTCTCTTACTAAGAGGGAGTGTCAAGAAATAGCTTCATTTGGATTGAAGCAAATGAACACATACACATATATATGCTAGAATGAAATATATATATATATATATATAAATTCAGATGTAATCGCATATATATATAAACATGATTTGGTATTAATGAATAAGTCGACTACCCAAATGGCGGAATGTCGACTGTTATAGAACCGAGTGTATCGAGTATGCTCGATACTTGTTCTCAATGCTTATACATATCTTAATGTATTGTTATACGTAAGATCTATCACCGTATTGTTATCATATCATTGTTACGGTATTGCTATACACCGTATTGTTATTGCATTGGTTATGTTAAGCACGATAGTTATGTTGTGTCATGTCTACGTAGAGTCATGACCCTATGTGGCATAAACCACGTATGGTCATGCCTCTACATAGACATGAGTCTTCACCAAAATACATAAGTATTTAATATCGATGCTTGCTGAAAGGATCAATCAATCACAGTGGTAATTGTATTCTACAGCAAGCATTCAATAGTAATAAATCTGCATTATTCATAAGAATTGTTCTCAGCAATATTAAAGTAAACATTGAGACTAAGATAAATTCTCGAAACAATAAATTAAAGACTCCTGATTTTTCTCTATCATAGATCCATATTCTTTAACACACATTTAAGGTTTGATCTCTGAAATTCAATTTTCTTTGTAACATTAGAGGCACTAGAATGCCAATCTGTTGTGTATGAGGACTTTTGGCTTTATTAAATTATTTAAAATTTGATCTCTTATTTGTATAGGTTGCAGCACTATCAATTTGATTTTCTAACATGTGAGCCACAATACCATGTTTACACTAACTGTTTTAACATAAATTTAAAAGAATTCGAATTGAGACTTCCTATTTACAAACACTTTAGCTACTGCATTTCAACTCTATAGCTTGATAGCATCTTGGAGCAACATTATCTGAAATAAATTCAGGAATACCAAAAAAAGACTAGGGAGTGCGCCAGAGGGCAGGGCCCACCTTGATACTTACTCTTTAACCACTGTGCTGTTGCCACTTTTCAGCAACAAAGGTGCGGGTTGGGTATCCCACACCTGTTGCCCAAACCAATTCTTCTTACCCTCTAGAATCTGATGATGTAAGATGAAAATATCAAGAGATAAGATGGGGGATAGCAATATGTTTTTCAGGTGGCCCAAGTATGCAATGTAGCTAACTTTGTTTCTCTAGTTTGATCCATTTGTTTTGCATAGTTTCTTTTATGGAATAATTGCATTTATATTTGCCCAGAATTGATATTTATTTTGGGCATGCCAAAATTACATGTTTTGTAACACTCACCGCCTTCCACTTGTATAATCAATATTTCGAGTAATACACACAATCTGTTAGCTTTAATTAATGCACAAAGTCAGATGCATATGTTTGATCCTTTCTCATGAAAAGGTAGGCACTTTGTAGTTGCCACTCTTCTTCATGGGAATTGAAGGCGCGTACAATGCACATGGTAAAAAACCAGCTGACATTATGCCAAGTCCAAGAATTATAATGTACCTTGATGGACTTAAAATAAGTCCATGTCTATTAGGGTCTCCTATATCTCACCTGTTAACGCAGTTCTCCTTTGTGTAATGTTTTAAGCTCAAAACTGCCCATCACAAATTAGCACCGAATATGATATAAAATAGCATCACAACCATGATTAATTTCCTAATCCCACTTAAATCTATTGATTGGTCTAGAAATAATATCGTTTCAGTAGGTTCATCAAGATATAAAGACCATACACACATCTGCTCAACAGTATGACCCACCTAGCCTTCAAAATTCTGACAATTGGCCTTTAGATTACCTTGTGCTCTGAATTTGCCTAAAACTTGGTTTCCATAATTGCTGTCCAATGATGGATACCGAAATTGAGATGCAAAATAACACGTGGAAATATCCTAGTGAATGTAGAACTGCAAAATAGGATAGTAATATATTAGCTCATGTTAAAGCCTTTTGTGCCCTGACCCCCCAAACCTCACGTTTCTGGGACAGGGACGTCCCGGCAGTACCACTCAGACACTCATAACGTCTCTGGGCCGTCAGGGATGCTAGGACATCTTCGGGGATGTTCAGTGGTCCCTTGAGCGTCTTGGTACACTGAGAAGTCTCCACTCTTGTGGATGTAAAAAGGTCATTTTTTAAATTTTGCTCATTTTTAGTGCCTAGCGCTGAACCTTAAAGGCGCATGGGCCCCACCTGTGCTCTCATTCCATTACAAAACACTACAAAATCCTATCTTTTTCTCACATTTGGTATCTGGTTTTCAAACAGCTAGGTGAAGAGAGAAAAGAGTGAGTGAAGGAGAGAGACTGAGTTTTTGCAGGTGCAAGAGGGGTGACAAGGAGCAAGAAAAAGAAGAGGAAGATGTTTTACACCAACTTGGAGGGATTTTTCAAGCACAAGCTAGGTTTCTATGACTGTTTTTTCTATTTTTTAGTTCTTGTTTATAATTTTCATTTTCAAAATTTGATTTTTAATCATTTTATGTTGAATTTTGATGACAAAATGAAAAATGAAGAATGAACATTGAAATGAATCCATGGATATGCATTTGCAGCCATTGAAATGAATCCTTGGATATGCATTTGCAGCCTTTCCAATGGCTACAAATGCATATTCACGGATTCATTTCATTCTTCATTTTTCATTTTGTCATCAACGTTTAACATCAAATGATTCAATTTTTATTTTTATTTTTTTTATTTTCATTAAACTAGACTGAAAGTAGGCACTTATATAATCTATATTGTTTATTGCAGTTGCACAATGATCTCATATAACATGATTGAGGATGAGATAGAGGTTCATACTTATAGTGAAACTGAAACTGAATTTGAATATGAACCTGAGGCTGGGGGGGGGACCATGGGGCTGTTCCATGGCAAGTGCAGCAGCTAGTATAGAGTGCCCCCTCCGCATTGTTGGTAGAATATGCTAAGGGTCCATTTAATTGTAAGTTTCCTCTTAAACAGTTTGCAAAAAAATATATTAATACTAGGCAGATCGAGGTCAAGTGGTGGTAAAGGAAGTGGAAATGCAACTTTTGTGGTCTACAATGGTATGGCAGCATTACTAGATTTAACGCACACCTTTTAATTCAAGGAAAAGGTGCGGAAGGATGTTCTTTTTTGGATGAAGCGAAGAACCTCAAATATGGAGTTGAAACAAACAAGCTTTGAGGTATTTCGGATGACACTTGAGCTACACCTATGCCTACTACTTTGTCTAATAGGAGTGATGCCAGGTTCTTCTAGTGCCATTGACCATGCAGGAGAGGGTTGGAGGAAATGAAAGTTGCAAAGTAACTATTATCACAAAAGTTTGCACCCTTGCTTGACGTGTTATCCCCAGGCAACCTTGTGAAACATGAAAGCAACCTCCAAGTGTGGGACTTGAACATGTGAGGCTGAATCTCCGGAGAAGGCTGACTTCCTTCCAGTCAGGGTGCACCTAAACTAAAAATTTGTAGGGAAAAGGGTAAGAGAGAATGCATGAAAAGGGAAAGGGGCTGATGCACCAGACTGATTGTGGTTGCTCCCTGCTTGTAGCTGCACATAACAGAAATAAAGACCCCAAACATACACAGTTCTTGATCCGATCCTATCCTAAGGACTTACATGAAGGTTACAACTAATAAGATGCTGAAAGGAAAGCTAGTTTTCTCAATACAACCACTAGAAAATTAAACACAACATACAAGTTGGAACAAGAAAACAACATTCAACACAAGGCAAGAAAATATGCACATACAATTGAATGTAAGAAGAGGTAAAACAAAAGGATTTCTATTCATGTGAGGCAAGACAAGATTACAAATGTAGAGAGCATAGCCATTGCAAGAGAATTAAAAAGAGAACAACCTAGAAAATGTCTACAAGATTGCTTTTTAAAGAGCTAACATAACTCTGATTTCAACATGAAGTCAAACCCCAACTAAAGTGGAGTTAGGTTGCAGGACAAGTAGGATAAATTAGATTAAAATTCTGATCTCTTTGTGTATCTGGATCATGAAGTGACAGAAAGAGGCCAAAAGAATGCATCCGACAGATGGAAGAGAACTATATTTGTGTAAGTGATAAATGAGCTTGGGGATGCATTGACGTCTTGTTTACAGAGTCAAAGAAGTTGTTCGACATTGAATATTCAGCCCCGATACCGTGCCATAGCCGCGAACAATCAAATCGTGTTGCTGACAAAAGTTCGCGTCGGTGCGGATAACACAAGATGTTAACCCTCTAGAGACATCAGAGAGATATGACCTTCACTGGGAAATAACTTGTCTCCTACCAATCTCCAAAGTCCCCACCGATGAGCTTACTTCATTGTATTTCGGTGAGACATGCCATATGTTTCACCGACATCTCTTTCGGGGCGACATCGCCCGTCGCTGTGACCTAGAAAAAGTCCCTTCGACGCTGGATGTCCTCTCGATGAACTTTCTTCATATGCTTTCATCTTTGAGAAATTTTGGAGAGACGTACCATATGTACTCCCGATGACGTAAGTTTCTCTTCATCGCCCCGACTAATGCTATCGACCGCACATAGAAAAGGTCTTTTCGATCCCATATGTCACGCCGATGAGACTTCGGATAACACAATAGGTTAGGCACTAGAAAACATGACGTGTTGGCTCACTGTAACAGAGTTCGGCCCATGATAATGTCTCAGATCGGTTGTCTATGATGGGCTAATGGTGGCAAAAATAGACAACAATAACCCCATAGCTGACTTGTTTAATGTGCAGCTGAAGGATGAGAGAGATGATGCCATTAGCAATTTCTTAGCCAATGACATCCCATTTCATCGCTTGATTTCCTTATTATAAGGAGATGATGTCAATGGTAGCAAGGGGAGGACCATCATATGTGCCACCAGGTGAGGCCAAATTGAGGACCATGATCTTGGATAAGAACTATTCCAAGATCAATGTGTTGATGGAGAAGATGGAGGAATGATGGGTGAAGACTGGATGTAGTATAGTCATGGATGGGTGGATGGACATTAGCCATCGTCCACTCATTAATATCTTGGTTACATGTACAAAGGGCCAGTACTTTGTTAAGGCTGTTGATTGTATAGGGCATTGCAAAAATGCTGATTTTTAGTTGCAGGTCTTCAAGGAGGCTATTGAGGAGGTTGGGCCACAAGATGTGGTCGAAGTAGTGACAAATGCAACACGTGCACGAAGTTGTAGGGAAACTCATTGAGGCAACTTACAAAGATATTTGGTGGACTCCATGTTATGTGCATGCCATGAAGAATTCACTCAAGGACATTGCAAAGATTGAGTGGATCATAGAAGTGGTTAGTGATACTAGAGATGTGTAGATGTTTATTTGCAGCTACCATACTTCACATGCACTCTTCAGGAGCTTCTCTAAGGAGTTCTTGAAACCTGTTGAGACCAAATATGCATCCTATTTCATTCTCTTGGTGGGAATGCTTGAGTTGCAAGAGGCACTTCAACTCATGGTTATGGCAACAGATTGGAATCAGTGGGCTGAGTCCAGGATAGAGAAAGGGAGGAGGGTGAAGGATACAATGAAGAGTGATGTGTTTTGGAGTGATGCCAAATATATAGTCTCCATCATTGCTCCAATTTTTTGGGTCATTAGATATGGGGATGGGGGATGCACCTACCCTTGGAGAGGTGTATGGGTGCATTGATTCTATGCTTGACCAGATAAGAGCTTCTACACGTGAGAAGATCCCCACATTAGCTTTCTACAATGAGCACATTCAACCAATCATTCAGTGGAGATGGGATAAGCTCAACACTCCCTTGCACATGGCTTCCTATGCATCTCAATTTAGATGTATTTTGGCCATTGTTGCTAGTTGGGTGTATTATTGAGCTATTTTAAATTAATTTAACTAAGGTTGCCATTTTAATTAAAATAATTTATCAATTACATCAGTGTTATAACTCATTGGAAATAGAACACTTTTTTCCAAAATGTTGAGAAGCTTAAAAGTGATTTTAAGTGCCTAAAAGCTTATAAAAAGGCAGGATGACGAGCTCATTTGGTATGTGGAGTTTATTATTGCTGATATTTATATCTGAGAAAATCTTGCGTGGTTCTAGATATTTGGACTTGGGTTCGTCTCAGCCTTCCCGAGGACGAAATCCCTCTAGAAGAAGACTAGCTATAATGGTGAGAGATCTACTTTTGTAATGTCCCCATTTTTCAGCAGGTCATTGAAATGATGGTGCCAGGTCATTATTGCGATCCTCGTGGTCTGGCAAGGGGTTTAGAGGGTCTTTGGTGTGAACTTACTATTTATAGTAAGTCAAGGGATAGTTTCGATGAACTCAGTTGAGTTAGAGGAGTTGAATGATGCTCTCGGTTTTCATTTTTGGCTTCCGGTTTGGGCTCCAAGAATCTTGGAGAGAGCGTCTAATTTTAGTAAGTCACCCCGTTAGGTTCGTTCATCATCTTTTATCATCAGGATCACTCCAGTGCAAACAGATTTCGATTCTGATGCTTCTTCAGTGGTTTTCGTAAGACGGGTGAATTATTATTATTATTTGATTAAATTTGCTAAGGTTG
>MU228496.1:1290795-1313028 GCA_018584345.1 Thuja plicata | reverse complement strand
GAGGATACCACCTTTGAGGATTGCCTTGAGGGGATGGAGACAGATTGTACAGATCGGGATAGCAGCAGTCATGTGATGGGGCTGGTACAGGAGATGCCAGTTTCCTCCTGTATGAGGGATGTGAGTACGGAGGTCACATGTGATGATGCCAGTACTGAGTTCGAGACAGTAGATACAGACTCATGCCAGCATGACCTAGATTCAGGGGTTAATACGGAGTCAGTTGAGGTTCCTTCAAGGACACCTGAAGAAGTAGAGCCGTTGCTAGCATCTGGGGTTACTTCAGATACCTCTTATGTGACTCCTGAGGATGACTCCACCAGTAGTGTGTCATGTCTGCAGTAGACCCTGGGAGAGGACTCTGAGTTACTGGAGAGTACAGATCGGTCCCAGGATCTGGATTACCCAAAGGTTACAGAGGATGAGGCAGCTGAGAGTGTTGAGGAGATAGATTCTATAGCAGCTTCTTCATGTACAGAGGAGTTCGACGGAGACGTGTCAGATGGTGTATAGAATGTTCGGTAGTTTAATGGAAAGACACGTTTAAAGGTAGTGACAAGTGGCATCATTATACTATGCACCTGATGACAAAGCTTATGATAAATATATTACATACTTTGCAATAGTTGATAATCCACGCTGGAAAGAAGGTTGTCGTTTTCTATCCGTCATACAAGTCAGGACAGAGATCATTCGATTTGCAAAGACTGTTTATGTCTGCCACAAATTTTCTATATTATTGGCCACCTGTACATTTAGTTTGTCTTGCTGTCATTTAATCTGCTTCATCAGCATATATGTGTTTATAAGTGGTTTATGCAAACACAAACTGATTTGGTTGGAGAAGTTACTTTTCGGTGTTTTTTTATAACTACTTCTATGCTCAATAAGAGGTAAAGAAAAATCTTTATTTATTTCCTTGACTTGAATGAAGTGGATTGAGTCCGAGATGTTGAAATCAAAAATTAAAATATATAAGACAGCATTTAAAATCTAGTACTGAAGTAGAAGAAAACTTTTGAAAAACCTTGAACATAATAGGCAACATGACATTAAAGTCTGAAACAGATATGTTATAAGGAGAGGCAACAGATTTGATCAGATATCAAGTTGAATATCAGGTATATCTTATGTGTTTAAACTTTAAAGCTCTGTCCTTATTTACAGTAAAAGTCTGATATTCATCCAGTATATTGTGCTTCAGAGAGCATTAATAATGTTCCTATAAGAGACAACAGTATTGCTGTTCGTTTTGGATTCAGATATTAAAAGTTCTATTAAGTAATATTCACAGAAATTGTCACAGAATATATATTAATAACAGAGACTCTTCAAAGATATGTGTGCAGATCATTACTTCTTGAACAGTTACAGTTTGCAGAACAATTGTGATTGATTTGTTTCAGACTGGATTCAACTCGCAAAAGTTATATTTTAAATTTATCTCTTGAATTCAGATTGATGTCATAATCAGAATAGTAAAATATTTGGGCTTTTCACATTTCAAAAGGAGAATCACAGAAAGCATATTTTTCATTCTTGTACATTCTGAGTTAATTCTCAGGTTGATGAATTATGTTTGTAAAAGTTGGTGCTTGAGAAATGTTGAGTAGGTGCCCTAGAACAGGGGTTTGGAGACTCCTTAGGTTTGATGGCCTTAAAAAGTTGTAATTAAAACTTCTTTGTGAGGCTGGATTAGGACAGTAGATCCTAGGAGCGATTCTCACCTTGGTTTTTCCCTTCTTGGGTTTCCACGTCACATCTTTGTGCATTGTCCTTGTTGTGTTGTATCTTTCTTCAGTTGTTTGGTGCTTTCATATCAGTTTTCAGTTAGAAGTGATTGATTAAAGGAATTTAATTGGATAAGAATTAAGATTTGTTTACTACTGATTCACAGCCTCCCTTCCTCTTAGTAGTAAATCTGTGTTCTACATAGGCCTTATAGAAGGAACCCTCTCTGATACCATTTGAAGAGCACACAGTTATACTGAGAGGGGGGGGGGGAGGTGAATTAATATAACAACANTTATACTGAGAGGGGGGGGGGGGAGGTGAATTAATATAACAACAAATTTTACCAATTTGAACTCTATTACTCACAATACCATTATTCACTTTTTTTCACAATCATATACATAAGAACACAATGTTTTACATGGAAACCCTAATGGGAGAAAACCACGACAAATCAATGCTTTTATATTCTTCTTCTTTTGCAATGTTTGTAGGCATCAACGTACTAGAGGCAGCAACCCCTAAGTTTGTGAGCACCAACTCCCACTTCTGAATTTGTAGGCACCAACCTATTGGAAGCTCCAATTCGCACTGCTAAGCACCAACTTAGCGAGAGACACCAATCTCTCCTTTTGGAAGCACCAACTTCCAAATTACGGTTCCACCTTCAATGTGTTGCTTCTTCAGTGGATGACGACAATTCAATCTTTCCTTCAACACTTATTCATCGCTTCACAAATCTGCATATATTTTGTCAAGTTTGCATATAGCCTTCATCAAATATGTATATCTCCTTTATCTAACTCCCTATATCCCTTATCAAACGTGCATCATGAAGTCTTCACAAATATGCCCATAGAGTCTTAACAAATCCACTCATTCAATTTCACAACTCTACTCAGTGTTTGAAAGGATTAAACTCACATACTTTTCACACTTCTCACTCATGTCTTTTTTATGCTATTCCAATAGACCTCTTCATCAAGAGAGATGACTTTTCATAAGTCTGCAATAATCTTCATTCCTAAATGGATATTGAACTCCCTTCCTTTTTGATATGTCCCTTTTTATTTCATTCTTCTTATTATTCCGATCTTTCTTTTATTTCTTATTTCATTAATGGTTTTCAAATGTCTCTTGGCTATTCTTAATTTAAACTTTTAATCCTCTTTATTTGAAGCTTCTTGAATTCCCTTAGCGGCCAGTAATTGTAATCATGCTTCCTTTATTTATCATTTATTTATTTCTCACATGCTTCTCCATGTTGACGACCATAGTGCCCTTGTAGATAAACCTCAAAGGTAAGACATTTCACATACTCACTTTTTCAATTATTATATATCTTTAACTTCTAAGCGTCATACTCCTTTGAATGGATACTTCTTTGAAGAGACATGTCTTTTTCTTTTTTAATCGTTGCAACCATTATCAATATTCCTCCCCCCCTTTTTAAATGTTTGTTAATGCAGATTGCATCCCTTCATACTAATCCGCTGCCTCCCAAAAATTGCCTGTGTTAAGACTATTCTATGTGAAGTCTCATCTCTTATTAAGCAAGTCACACCTTTTCAAACCAAATCGTATCACTCCTTTATTACTTTATTAACCACTACTTCATTCAAACTGATTTTCTTTTAGGTTGAATCACTGAATTGTCTGTTAATTAGTCAAAGTGAACTTTGTTTAACTAATCGTTGTCTTCCTTATTGTAATTGCTCCATTACTTAATTATATTTCTTCTTTATTGCTGTAGTCATCCACATTCACAACAAATCACACTCCTTTGTCTGATAACTTCTAAACAATTTGATAGGCCAATAACGCTTTGTAAGATGATGTCGGTATTGATTTTCGTTATGCTGTCGACTTCATTTGCTCACTTTATATAATAATGACAATCTCCATTCTCATGTCTCTACTTCAAGACATACAGTGGCTGAAAGGTGATCCAGTTCTTTGCCATCTTTACATTCTTTGTTGTACATTGATGTGTTATCACTGCTCTTAATAGCTATAGTCGGCCTTGCTCGCTATTGATTATTGCCTTCACAAATATTCTATAATCACCACCTATTAAAGAATTCAATAATAATATCAGCAGCGTGCCCCCATTCTGATATGATATTAACTTAGTCACTGACTTTATTCTTTTAATCATACAACTGCTGAAGCTGCTGGGAAGCCACAAGCTCAATGAACTCACACTATTTCCAGCGGCCATACTGAGTAGAACAAATCACAAATATAATGATATAAAATCTTCTCAAAGCAAATGGCATCTCACAATCACTGCTGCTTATTACTATGAATCGCTGTTCATAGTATTACAAATCTCCACCTGTACATTGCTGCTTATGTAAATCGATATAGTATTGAATCTATTGATTGCTCATTTTATTTTCAGTCAAACAATTCTTCTTGATCACTGCTTTATCCTTTAAGAAAGGATCGCTCTGCCTTTAATATACACAGTGCCACTTTGTTTATCTCAGTTGCTCCATTTTATAAAGATCACTGCCACAATAATTTTTATATTGATCACCGAGAGTTACTCTTTTCGCTGCACCATTTATTTATATATAAATCGTTGTTTATAGGCAACGAATCACTCCATTGTTGATATATATATTGGACGCTTATAAGAGGTCAGATTCATAAATTACTTACATCTTTGTTTTGGGTGCCATCACTAAGGACCAGCAATAACAACCATAATGAAGTTGGTCATAGATAGGTGTTAATTCATAATGTGAACTTTGTCTTTTATATCAAAGGATGTCGGCCATGTATAACCAAGGTTTAAATCTTTAATTTAAACATTATCCTCTCTATCAACCTTTGCTCAACAATTGATGCAATTTGCCTTAGACATTCCAATGAACGATGATAACAATATTTTTCACTTTGCATACAATGATATTGCTACTTTACATCATTAACAATCATCTCACTTTTTCATCAACAACAAAATCTAACAAACACAACTGAGTACCCTTGACATCAATGACAATATTTCCAACAATTTAAAAAAACAAAGTTGAAGTACAAGTGTGTGACCATGGTAGTGCTTGTTGTTAATGCGACTGCGGTGGTGTCTAGGTAAGAATTGCAACCACACTCACAGTAACAATCCCTGACCATGCAAGATTAAAATGCAAAATGAACAGGTGCCATTTCATCTCCAACAAGTGCAGGAGTCCTTCTAGCGACTAGGAGACTGAAGGAAGTGTTTGGGAAATACTGTAGAGAGAAATTTCTGCTGTTCAGTAAATTAGGGAGATTGATAGAAAGTAGAGGGTGGCTGCACCCACAAGTACTTCTTCCCAATTAATAAACCAAGGTACAAGGCCATTGCCACTACCACACAGCCTAGCTTTCTACGTATGGCTTTCTAAGATAAAAATTTGTGAGTTCTTATGAGATTCTGTTAACTGTTTGTGCAAGCCTAAATTCTGTTTATGCTCAAAATTAAAAAAAAACATTGACACCTCTTAATAAACATCATTTGATTGAGGCAAGTTGAAGTAAAAATAATTTTATGACCAATCTATTAACCCATTAACAGGGGAGCTTATCAACACATTGTTGTATTTATATTTTAAGTTGTTTTTTAGGTTTTTTTTAGTCATAACATTAATCTTTTGTCATCTATCAACTCACTGTAATTATTCAAATTTGTTTTGAAATAAATAGGCAATGGCAACAGTTTGATAAGATTACATACATCTTAAGTTTGAACATAATAACAAGAATACTTATGGTACATGCATGTAAGATCCGTCATGTCTATGGACATTTAAATGTTGTAAGCTAGTAATGCTATTGAATTTTCTTTCGGCTTGTTGGTCAGTTGGATCTGAGCGTTCATGGGAACAATAAATATGAATTTTTGCAGATTGGTAAAATTGATTCCTTTATCATTTGTATTAACTTTTGGGATGTGGATTTTGTTGTAGTTTTGCCTTTTAGTTCATGGGGAATCAACCTCGACATTTTGAATCCATGATGCTAATGATAATTCTCTCATTGTCTTTATAGTTGGGAAGGAATTTCCCTGAGCAAACTCCAACCATCCGCTCTACATCAGCGGGAAGAACAGTTCGTCCAACACCCTTGGTACCACCAAGTACAACAACAACAAGACAAAGGCCATCAATACCTCTTGTGGAGACTGCTGCTGACATGCGTAGGGAGAAGAGGTAATCAAAACCTTCATTTTTGAAGTTAAAGGATGTCCCATTGTTGAATTGCTGTATGGCAAAACTCTAAGATCCTAAAGAATTTTTATTTCATATACCATTTGAAATGCTTCTTATGCCAAATATCCTAATATGTTGAATTACTTGTCAATAGAAAAGCTACTTTCACATCAAGAAGATACCAATTAGCTGGGTTGAAATTTAGAGTACTTTGGGTTGATATATATGATTCAAATATTCTGGAATTGGTTGAGGACTAAACTTATTTCAATAAGGTAACTGATGTTTTAGAAATATTTCTAAAAGGCAGTTGTCTTCTCCCCCCACACGTTGCACTACCCCCACGCGTGGCACTAAAAGGCAGTTGTCTTCTCCCTATCACCTCAGGTCCGTGAGACCCCAAAGAGGCTACACATAGCGGTCCACCACTTCCAGTTGGACTCGCAACATCCAGTGGCTTCGCTCTTCTGCTTATCCTTCGATCTTGGGGTTCTTCTCTGTTGCTCCGGTTTCTTAGTTTTGGCTTGGTGGTTTGGGGTTCCTTGCTTGCCCCTATCACCGCCCTGTTGTTGCTTTTGCCTTTGTTTCTGTTTTGCTTTTCTTTGGTCACCATTTGGTGACCTTACTGAGGGCTACCCCCTTGTTTGTACTCTCTAGTCCCATTGACCCGTTTGTGGTCACTTGTTGGACATCAATAAATTTAACTTTATCTTTATCTAAAAAATTTTCATGACTTCAGCATATGTAACATTAGTAAGAAAACATCGAGATTGTGATCTTTTTCCCTGTATACCAAATTTTGGCCTTTTGTATTGCTTTTATAATATGCACTTTATGTATATAGTTTGACAGCACTATTAGAGGGAAGAATGGAAGAGAATATGTTGAAGTCCATAGATGAAAAAAACAGGTAAATAACAACTTATATTATGGCCTGCAAGGATAGCTTTGTTGGAAGCACTGAAAGCATTCGCCATATTAGCAGAACAATTATGATGTTCAAGTATGATGGTCTGTATTGCATGCACTGTATGCTGGGTTAATAATCTCAGAGAATGTATTGCTTGGGTTTTTGGAAACATGGGGGTAATGTCTCCAATCATAACCATTTGAGGTGAATGCCATGGAATTTCCTTCGTTTTTGTTTTTTTGAGGATGCATCCCAATTGACGGGCCCCCAAATCTCTAAAATGGGGATGTTTGAGGTATTATTAGGCACCCCTTGGTGACCTGAAGAAGCATACAAGGCAATGGTAGGTTCTTCTCCTGCGGCTGTTTAAACCAATTTCAAACTCAAAGCTTTTTTCAAGGCTTTAGAAAGCCTCTCAATGCATGTAGAGTCACCCTATCATTTTAACTAAGTTTTCTGCACAGTGGCAGCTAAGAAGTCTTTTGCGGTGGCAACTCTTCTATTTGGAATGAGAACACAAAAAATTTCATATAGAGGAGATAATGAAGAAGCAAAGGTTTGATAATGAAGAAATATTTCTGAAGGCACTGGGAGAATAATAGCAACTTTTTAGAAGCAATGCTTTATGCTAGTTTGGTATTCAATTTTTCTCCTCTGTTGTGTTGCTTTTCAGTATTTTGTATTCAGACCTAGACTTACATTTTCAAGTTTGTTTTCCGTTTGGGAGGGAAAAATCAAGAGATGTGTTTGAACTTAAATCCGTAATGCCATTTTTGGCTTGATTCCCATCCCTTCTGTGTGTCAAAACGCTTTTAACCTACCATTTATAACCAATCAGAGATAGGCTTAGTGGGTCTTCTGCATGTCAAAAATGCCTAAACTGTTGCCTTGTGTCATTTCCCATCTGCTAAACAGTTTCAAGGAATCCAAAAGTTTCAGAGTTTGGAAAATTTTCTGTGTTTTGTTGGGATTGCAGACTTTTGTGGTTGTCCATGTCGGTATTTTTTTCTGCCAATTCCCATCTTTTCCCTTTGTTCTTATCAGCCTGTCAGACTTCTCCTTCCTAGCAACGTTTTCCCTCAACTCCAACCTTTGGTCCTTTGCGATTAAAATCTGTCTAAGTCTTTCAGATTGGAGTTTCAAACTAGCAACGTTTTCCCTCAACTCCGACCTTTGGTCCTTTGCGATTAAAATCTGTCTAAGTCTTTCAGATTGGAGTTTCAAACTGCCCCTTATTTGGGTACCTCATATGGATCTCCTTTGATTCCCAACTCCCAATTTAATTTTTACTTAAGTGCTTTATTGGAATTGGAGTTGCGGGCTTCCTTCTAAATGAGTACCTTTTCCATGTCATCCTCCATCTCCCATCGTCCGAAAGTTTCAAAAGTATATTTGTTGGACTTTTGAACTTTCCCTTCCTATTATGCCTTCTCCACTAAGTTTGACACCTCGACTCTCAAAACGTTTTACTAAGTAGTCAATCAGAGCCGAACTTTTAACCCTCCCTTTCCATGGGTACTTTTCATAAGGTATGCTAGACTATTGATCCTCGACATTCTAAAGCTTATTACCCTATTAGGATTGCTCGTTCAAACTTCCCTATTCCATAGCCTAATGGTATAAGTTCTCCTCACCCCTGATATTCGACACCTTGACCATAGGCAAGAAGTATGAGTTATCCCCAACCCATGAAGTTTGAAGCTCGGGCAACTCACTGGATGCCCAAGAGACTATTTATGACTAGGATTGACGTCATAAGTTTATCAATTAGGGTTTCTTCCATATAGAAACCAATGTTCATCGAAAGGGTGTAGATTTTACTGCAGCTTGCAGCATAAAGGCAAATTCAACCCAAAACACCATTAATGATTTGATGAAGCTTTGCTGCAATAGGATCATATCTGATCCCTCTTAGAAATCATTGTTTAATTAGAAGGGTGCAGATTTGAGGAGAATAAATGGTAATGTTGGCTTGTATTAAAAAGCAATGGTTGGGGTTTTTACAACCCGATGTATACACAATATCTCTTAGTTGCATGTATAGTGGATTCTTGGCTCAACTATGCCCTAACAGCCAAATCCAAGGGTTTAATAAATGAAATTTGGATTTTCTGGTTTGGTGCATGTTTACTCATGTCTCTCATGCACATTTCAATGTTTTGCAGCTAGTTTTCATGCTATTTGAGATGTGGATTGTGACACATGGATGATTGTGAATAGGGTATTGTGGGTTTCCTCAAATCTTCAATGATTTCACCATACAGAGGCACCCACAAGGTACTAGACCCTAAGACATGACAACCTTGTTTATACCAATTTGGGATTCTTTTAAACAGTTGCTCCTTGAGCCAACGTTTAGTCAACAAGTGCCTCAAATGTATTCTAGAGCTTGAATAATACGTGTCTTAGTTGTAAATGAAAGGAATGTACTTTGTATAGATTAAGGAAGGGTTTTATATCACATATCTTTTGTAATGGATGTCTCCATGGTAGTTTGTAACGATTCATGGGAATGTGTAATCAGAACTGTATATTCCTTTGATCACATTTGTTGGTGTGACTAATAGAAATTTGAGAACATCTAATGTATTACAAACGCTTTGTAATGGTCATTATTTAATTGTATGTGAGTTGTTATAGTTCTGATATGGATCATTAAGTATGTCTATTGTATTTGATATAATCTTTTCTTTCATTAAAATGAAAATTTGGTTCTATTGATGTTGTATTGAATATTTTCCTTTCCTCTTTGTTATTCATGACTGTATTGCCCAATGGAGTAGCCCCTGGTCCATACTGGTTCAAGATTGTTAAGTTATAGGATAGCTGCAAATGTAATAGCACTCTATGTTGTATGTGTTTTTCCAAATGCAACATTCTCTCTTTCATTTATATTGGGAATGAGGCTAAGAGAGACATGTCCCTTCATGGGACATGTCTATTCATTATTATTTATAAGAAAGGACATGCCTCTTCCCATTAGTTATAATTTAATCAATCTTATAATGTTTCGTCAATCAATTATTATTTAAGAATAATATAATAACTTAATATTAAATAGTAAATTTCAAATGATTAATAATAATATAACATATACATTATATTACTATTAATCAACATATATTATATGTATTCTAATGATCAGACGACTGAAGCTACAAACATTAACACTCCCTCTTAGCTAGGGAGGATGATCAAACAAAATTTCTAGTGGTCTCCCGTGTCAACACTTATGACCCTCACCATAGCTACACAAAACATCAACACTACCTCTTAGCTAGGGAAGATAAAATCCATCAATCTAAAAGAGCAACACAATGTTAATTGTAAAATTTTATTTATTATATCACATTACTATGATGTCAAAGATATGGACTGACTAGGAATATCAAGTCTCATGATATTTACCATAACTCATAGATTTATAAATATCATCTCATGATATTGGGAGTGTTTGTCACAGAATATCAAGTCGCATGATATTCTCCAAATACTCAGAGTAATGGCCTACCAACATCAAGTCACATGATGTCCACGGAGTACTCAAAAGTTTACAAAGATATCATCTCATGATATCAGGAGCATTGGCCTGCAAAATATCAAGTCGCATGATATTCACCAAGTGCTCAGAGTAATGGCCTACCAACATCAAGTCACATGATGTCCACCAAGTACTCAAAAGTTTACAAAGATATCATCTCATGATATCGGGAGCATTGGCTTGTAGAATATCAAGTCGCATGATTTTCACCAAGTGCTCAGAGTAATGGCCTGCCAACATCAAGTCACATGATGTCCACCAAGTACTCAAAAGTTTACAAAGATATCATCTCATGATATCGGGAGCATTGGCTTGCAGAATATCAAGTCGCATGATATTCACCAAGTGCTTAGAGTAATGGCCTACCAAGATCAAGTCACATGATGTCCACCAAGTACTCAAAGTAATGGCCTACCAACATCAAGTCACATGATGTCCACCAAGTACTCAAAAGATGTCCATAGGTAATGTGCACTTACCATAGAAACATTCATATCATCTATCATGATCTATTTCAGCCATCCAAAGATGTCTATCACAATAGAAGATCATGGCCTATTTAAGGAACTCAATCCACCATGCAAGATATCATCTATCATGATCTGTTTCAGCCATCATAAGATGTCTATCATGATAGAAGATCAATTTATTGTAAGATCGTCACCTTCCAATAACTTTAACAAATACAAGCGATAATCATTTGGAAGTCGTCACTTCCTCATGATTTACACAGGGCCCAAAGAGGCATTCATGATTCATAGTCCTCTGACTGTTATATTTTCTTGATCACTAGAGAATCCATCTCGACATGGTCTACTCCCTCTGAATCAATGTGACTGAGATTATCAAAAGTTGATTGAACCATATCCTCTATCTACTCCCTCTTAAGCTCAAGTTCTTGTATCAACCTCTTGTCCTCTTTTGAAATGTCAGACTTCCTCTGAAAACAATTTCTTGTGCTTCTGTCCTGAAGGTATGTCAGAGAGAGATTACAAATAGCTCAAAAACTAAACTATCTCGAACGGAAATACCAATGATAGAAGCACACAAGATTTTAGTAACCAATAGCATAAATTACAAACTCAATAATTCATGTGCATTAATAAAACATGAAATACTTATCTTAAGTTTCAAATATTTCTTTTTGTAAGGTGAGCCCATATAGGAAATATCAACTCATCAAAATTTGAAGTTGTTTGCGGCGGACACGCTGCAGGAGATCATAATGTTGTTCGTGCTAGCCATGTCGACGAACTTCATGCAGAGTGAAAGCCTAGAGTGGATGATCACCATTTTCTCACTCTCCACTAAGGATGGTTTAAATGGAAATGTAACAATGGTTATTATTCTCCCTCACAATGTAATATTCCCACTCTTATATCGTTGAACAATTCTCATGTCTTCTTATGAAATGACTTGATTTCTCCAAGAGAGGTGACACTCTATAATTGATGCTTTTTTTCTATAAATAGACACCCTTCCTTGAATGCATGCTTCTTTGTTAATGCTTGACCACGATCATAACAAATTAATTCATCTCTTTAATGAAAGTCGCTTTCAGGAATTTCACATAGACCCATACACATTCCGTCATAACTTTTGAACCCCGCAGTTTCTTTCCAATCGCTCCGGTGAGATTCTTTCACATTTGATTTCACCAACATATCAAAAACTCAGCAAAATCCAACGGTGTATTTGTGAGATATGGTCTCTGTACTGAGACTGTATTTTCTGAGACAGTCACACATTCACCATCAACAAGCTACTCTCTTACATCTGCATTATGGCTCTAATACCATGTTAAGTTATAGAATAGCTGCAAATGTAATAGCACTCTATGTTGTATGTGTTTTTTCAAATGCAACAATCTCTCTTTCATTTATATTGGGAATGAGGCTAAGAGAGACATGTCCCTTCATGGGACATGTCTATTCATTATTATTTATAAGAAAGGACATGCCTCTTCCCATTAGTTATAATTTAATCAATCTTATAATATTTCATCAATCAATTATTATTTAAGGATAATATAATAATATAATATTAAATATTAAATTTCATATGATTAATAATAATATAACATATACATTATATTACTATTAATCAACATATATTATATGTATTCTAATGATCAGATGACTGAAGCTACAAACATTAACAAAGATCAAACTCTTTTATTTAAACATCTTTGCTTGATTAGCTGTAGGAGTAGATTAGTTTTAGTTTATTTATGCTGTTCGTGATTTAGTATTGTTAACCAAATATTTAGAGAATCATGCTCAATATATCTGCACCTTGCCACTGTGTATGGAACATTAAAATAAGTCATTGCAAGGGATTGAAATACCGCTGTCATCTACAGATGCATGTGCAAGGTGTATTATTAGCTATATAGAGCTTTTATCACTTTTATGCAGGTAGTTGATCTTGATCTATTGACAATTGTAGGGTGTTAAGTATACTTTTGAGATAGCGGTTGATTTTTACATCATGTTAATACTATTTGATTTACAAACCTATTAAGGAAACCTCTAGGGATACCCTCCTGGGTTTAAACTGTGCTCAAAGTGTAGGAGAGATTGTCCACTTGCAAAGTAGCCTTTAACCATCCATAGTTTGTTGATAAACCACCACTTTAGCTTCTTGTTGATAGATCCTTGGCCTTGAAGATAGGAAGGAGTTCTAGGATTGTGGACCTGCAGTTTGGGGACCTAATAGAAGGGAAACAATGCAGTATGAAGTAAGCTCAATGAGACCAGTAGGCATTATAACGAAACCTCAAACTCAAAGAACAAGTGCATCAAACTGCAAAAGACCATTGGTCCATATTGCCACCAATTTGTAGTGGGGAATATGGGTTCTTCGATAGTCTTAGCATGAATTGTTAAGCCCTTTGTCTTTTTTGGTTGTTAACTTCAAGAGTTTTCTATCACGTACTCAATTTTTTATGGGTTATCTTCTGATCTGTATACCCAAGTGACCTTTTAACTTACTTTGTAATACTGTGTTTCAGTGGCCTCTAGGATTTTTGGCTAGGTGATATGGCTTTTAAACAGATCAGAAGTTAAACAAAGGAACTCTGCTTTCTTCTGTCATCATTCTAAGGATGGGGAACACATGCTGCTCCCAACATTCATACACTCTGCACTGAATAACACTTTCTGATTTTTTTCTTTCCTTTTCTTTGCCTTTATCCTTACACATTGACTTTATTCCCAAGTTCCCACAAAACATGTTTTCTGCCCTAAACGCCCTATCCCCTTTTCCTCATTGCTGATGCTCAAGGACATCCACAAAATGTTTACTCAGTCCTCGTTCAAATTTTTTAGGGAAAAGTTTCTGCTACAGTGATCAAGCAAGGGGATGTTTAGGAAATGTACGTCATGTTTCATGTGAAAAACAGAATCCCCTATCCATTTTCTGCTGTTTCCTGAACCCCCTAGCTGTTTCTTGCAGGGTTTGGAAGCCCAAAGCTGTTTCGTATGATTTTCATATTTTATTTGAATGTTTAATATTTGTTTTCTTCACATTTCACTTCATAAGTATCCATTTTGAAGTGCTGAATGTTCAAATTGTATGCTCTCAGCTCAATAGAATATAACGTTTTTGCTTATAAAATAGCCATTTAAGTTATTTTTAATCTATCCCTAGCCATCTCCTTCAGTTTCTGATTTCAGATTTCATTTGAATGTTCAGTGTTCGTTGTTTCACATTTCACCTCATAAGTTTTTATTTTTTAAATGTTTCAATGCTCAATGCTCATGCTTTTTAGGCTTTGAGCTTACTAGAATAAAAGTTCTTTTATTATAAAATTTAAAAATAGCTATAGAAGTCCTTCGGGCGCCATTTGGTGGCCCTGCTGTGGGCAGGCCTCTTGTATTCTTTTCAGCAATCCCTTTGACCCATCGTGGTCTTTTGTTGGACATTAATAAATTTATCTTATCTTATCTTATCCCTAGAATTTTCAGATTTTTATGTTGAAAATAAATATACATGTAATAAATAAGTATAATCTAGTGCCCCCTCTTAAATATGGGATATTCTTTTGTGAATTGGGACCCTGTCCAACCATTGTTGTCCCGTAAAGTCCACATAATAGCTTTATTTGCTTTTGTCTGTGCAGTCTGTGTCGAGCATCTTCTAAATTGTAGTTTTATATGCCTAGATAGGATGTTTCTGATTTGGGTTGATATTCATTTGATCAAATTTTCGTGCTTTGTCCTTATGTGCTTGCTTGAACTATAAAGAGGATATGATCCATCATCAACTGGTCAATTTGGCTTTACTTTGTGGGTCTTCTTTGCTGTTGAACATTGTTGTATGTATTTTATGGTCAAATGTTGTATATTATAGTGACACCTACAATGTGCTTGCCATAGTTCCTTAATTTTAGCATCTTCTTTTATCACATGTACAGATTTCCAACTGAAATTGGACGTTTGAATATCCGAGAGGATGCTGGAAATCAACGAGAGGCTTCAGCTCTTCGTGATGAGGTATTTCCATATTCTTAATATGATTTGAGATTGGACTAATGATTTTTCACCTTTCATTTCCTTGTTTTCCAGGTTAGCATTGACTTATCAGCCATATGACATTGAGATATAATCATTTGTTGAAGCTGTTTATCAATTACATGATATCTCTTATGAGATGTTGTTATGTTTTCAGGTTGATATGCTCCAGGAGGAGAATGAAAATATTCTTGATAAGGTGTGTCTTGAACTATTGTATGCTATTATATAATTTGTACAACTAAAGAGTGGTATTTTACCGAGCATGTATTTTCATATTTTAATGAATGTATGAGGGAAAACCATTTCATGAAATATAATATTAGATTATATTTTGGCAGTGACGCTTGTTTAAATAAAGTGAGTACCTGAGCTATTTTATGACTAAAATGTGAAATTCAGCTTCGGCTCGCGGAAGAAAAGTGGGAGGAGGCGGAAGCCAGAGCAAGAGAGCTTGAAAAGCAGGTTATTTTTCATCATATATCTCAGATTGCCCATATTTAATATTTATTGGTACATTTAATTGAGGAATACAAATTCTTGTGCCTGCTAGAAATGTTTTTAAAACTAATGAACAGCTGCAATCAAGACACTATGTCTTGACTCTATTTATAAAGTGAAAGCATTTCCTATCCATATTATTTCCTTTGATTGGCTTGGGTTTTTTTTCAGAATTTGCTTTGAAAGGCCTGGCCAAATGTCCTAAAATTAATGACATCAGTACAAGGTAATCATAACTTCCTTCTGCACTTGTCTTTGCAACTGGCCTATACATACATCAAGAGCTCAAATGCACATTCTGACTTATACACAGCCTCAGTCAGTTGATTTTAACATGAAACAGCTTTTAAAGGAAAGTCATATCAACATTTATTTAATGATCAGATATGTATTATAGGTGAATATATCACATATATCTGGTTATAAAACATAGCATTGGACTTTAACCAGATAAGATAACCCAATGCTACCTGAAAAGCAGAAGGAAACACAACACAAGTCTATTTCTAGAAGTAAGTAATGGTGTGGAATATGCTTCAGACACTAAAATTGGAGGGGAGGCATACAAAAAAATACACAAGAAAATTATACCATTTAACACACATGTTTACGTTGGGAAACCCTTTTGGGAGAGAAACCCTGCTTTAAAGCATGAGTCAATTGTATTATCAGTAACAAAGGTTACAATACAATATTATAGGACATGCTCTTGTAGGTATAACCACCTACATGTAAAATTGCTGCAATTTCAGCAACATAACAATCCCTGGAAATTAACCATACAAATTCCATCCCCAAGCACCAATAAATAGGGAAATATCAAACCAAAAATCAAGAATGGTTTTCCGAATCAATGAGTCAAAACAATAACCCAAGGATGGCATGATATTTGGCTTGAATTCCAATGCCGAATTTGGTCCTTTTAGGCCATTTTTAGAACATGCTCTTACAACAGTCATAATCTATTGAAGATTTTGTCATATGTAACTTCTCAATTCGGGTGCCCCATGTTGCCATATTTACCCATTCAAAGATGCTCATGCTCTTATAATCATGCTCAGTATTCTAATGTAACTCTACTATAATCATGCTCTTATGCATTATAACTCCCATCTTATAATATTATAATGACATTAGATGCTCGTACAACTTAATACACACTTCCCAAATTATTTGACAAATGACAAATAATGCGAACACAAACTAGGATACCTCATTTCCCATATGATGCCAAAAGTTTTAGGATGCAAATAATTAACAAATACCAAGGTTTTCGGATGCAAGGTTGAAACACCTTTCTCAACATTCTTCTACATGTCGAATACCTTGTGAAAGAGGAAAGGAGAACTCCATTAAGATCTAACTTTTAAGGGCCATGAGACCCATAGACTTATTGCGACACCTGATTTTTTTGTGCTCATAGACTTTGTCAAAACATTTGCAACATGCCCCAAGGTATCAATGATGCAGAGGTAGGGTTCAACTCAACACAATGTAGGCATATTTCACAATAATGGGCTCATATCTTCCTCAAACCCCAAGACAATTGCACTATCAAGGTAACTTTGCAAGATTGAATCTCTGACTCATCAGAATAGTGGAAACATGTGGGTTCATATCAATTTAGGTTATTTCCAAACCCCATATTCGACTACAACAAATACAAGTTTCTTGTCACAATTGACACTATGCTTCAATAGGGCTACAAACATTAACTTTGGTTCAGGGCTTCACAATGCTTGAACAGACCTTGGAAACATCTCAGACCAAGTAAATGCACCATGAATGGACTCCGACTAACAAAATCCTCCAAAACTTCTGGCTATCCCGACTCCTATACTGTTCACACAATTAGGGCTAGACTCTAGTAGCCCTGCAAATTGACATTTTTGGTCATAACTCTTGATCTAGGACAGATCTCCACAAGACAAATAGATTTTCAGATACCCTTTTGGAAAATATGAAACATATCCAATATGATCCTATGATTGTTTTGGAACACTTACCCTAAAATTGACTGGTAACACGTCCGCCTAGGTCCAATTAGCCCTCTTTTTCAAAGCAACTTGTGGATAACTTGCTTCCAAACACCAAATCTGCACTCCAATGATTAGGTTGAGTCCCAAATAGTATGAATCCACAAAAAATTGCACCAGGAATGATCTTTCCTTCATCTTTTTTCAAAACCCTCATGAAAATAATCAAACTAGGCCCAATACATGGTAAACATTGGGCTAGGGCACCATGGCAATTGCTCCAAACAAAAGTTCTTCCCCTGCAACTTGCATATTCTGAAAGTACACACAAAAATCTTCCATTCCACCGAGTGGCGTGATTTTCTAACGGTGGAAACTAAAGAGATGAATTTTCCTTCAAAACTGGAACCTTAGTTTCTGAACAGGGCTGCTAGGAAGATTACCTTGTTAGACAAATCAAATCAACTTATCTTTTGGACTGGTAAGAACAAAAAATGTTTGAAATTAAATTATCTTTCCAACCATGTGAGTTACAGATATGTACCATTCCGTATATGGCAGTACAACACAAATTACAGTCATATTTTGAAATTAAATTATCTTTCCAACCATGTCAGTTACTTTTGCTCTCTGTAGGATAAGGAGAGAAGAATGCTTTATGTGCCTTGGCTACTATGATATTCTAGGGGTATTATTTTGGTTTTAGCAACTACTTCTCTGGGTCACTCACTATTTTTTTATATTAATGTGGTGGAAGCTTAACCTTCAAGTAGTTATTGCTTTCTTATGTTGGTATTTCTCGGGAACTTTTAGGTTGTTGAATTGATTGATTCTATCTTTCAACTTATGTAAGCTGTAGACAGTGTCAAATGCTGGTATTATCAGTAGCTGCTATCCAGAGATGTTGATAAATGTGGGTGCTGATTCCCAAAAGCACCTATGACTTCATATCTCTGGTGGTTGTAAGAAGTTTCAATTACTTTGCACTGCTCTACACCAGTGTTGCCAATTGCCTATAATTGGTTAGTCTGGCCAAGTCTAGGCCACCATTTTCAAAAATATGTTTTTTTAATAAAATGTTTTTATATTATGCTTTTCTAAGAGTGCTGATTTTTGTGTTGAGTCTGATTCCAAGCCAAAAATCAGCTTGCAAGTCCTTGCTGGGTCCAAGTGTGATAAATAATGGTCTATGCAATAGTAGCATATACAGGTGGCCAATTGTTTATCTATGTCCAAAGCATTGTTGACTGTCGATGATATGAGACGTACTAGGTTTTTTTTAATTTGGTGTTTATCAAAATGCAAAAAATAAACAAGGGTACTTTTTTCAATTGTATTATCTCTGGGAAATTCCTGTGGGCAGGAAAACTTGGATAACGTAACATTTTGGTCAGCCTGTCTTGTTTGTGGTAATCTCTGTTTCTTTTTGGTTTTATAATTTATTCTTGCTTGCTGTGTTTGTGTCACAATGATTTATTGTTTAATATAACATTCTGTGCTTTCAAGTTAACCAGGGATGTTAATTTAATTTCTTTTTTTCTTTCCTACCATAGTAATGTTTAACATTGTGTATTGTTAATCTGCAATAGTTTTTTCGAAAATTCAAGGAGAATATTATATTACACTAGGTCTGAACTTGGTAAATTGAAAAATTTATATGAACTTGACATTCTTTCCATGAAAGTCAACTGTTTTTTGCTATAGCGTTTGAACATTTGTATTGTTGTCTAAGGATAAGTAGAGTAGCTTATGCATCATTAGTTGGAATCCAAGAGCCAATAACAAGTGTGCCAAGCAATTTCATCAGCAGATCAACAGCTGCTTGACTGTAGTTGCTTTTTTGAAGATATATAAGTACCATGGTTATACTGTATTAGTTCATTATTCTAAAACAGATACAGAGTATTGTTGTTTTCCTTTAAATGAATTGTAGAATTAGTTCATTCTGCCTATAATTTTCTGCATTTCCTGGCTATCATATATTTAATGCGAAGTCAGATTGCAGTAAATGCTCTCTGCTAGTTGTTACAGAGAGAATGTGCACATAAATTTTGCAGGCTTATATAAAATGCACTTTGTTTGTCAGGTTGCTTCCCTTGGAGAAGGCATTTCATTAGAGGCACGATTATTAAGCAGGTATTAGATGCCAATGTTTCATATTATTAGCAGTTATTCTTTTTCCTTTTTTGAGACCAGAGTACTGAAATTGTAGTTTGATTGGGATTTTATATCTTGCAGAAAAGAAGCAGCATTGCGACAGAGAGAGGTACTTGCACATTTTCTTTAGAGTTTTCATATGGTATTTCTATTTAGCAAGTCCTAAATGTCCCATTTTCTTTGTTTCTTAAATATTGTAATTAATTGTTTCGCTGGGGTAAATCGTAATAACCGGGAACACTTAAACTAGTTTAAGAATTGTTTTTGTGCAACGTAACCACAAGAGCCTCAGTTACCTTGGGAACGGTTTATATTCTGTGGGCTTTTTTTTCGTTTTAAGATAAAATAAGATTTCCTATATTAACAAGAGCTTCCTTCTCAAATTATTTTGAAGGTTTGCTTCAGGAGATCTCAAGAATGGAGAAAATAGTATCTTTTGGGTGGAGATGTAAGAACCCTAGCTAGTTACCTTTCTTAGGGTGCACCTTAGAGGTTCCATTTAAAAGATATTCTCCTCTTTCTTTGATTCCGAGAAACAGAGAACATTGTTATTGGAGAAGTAACCTAGTTGGTACCTCTATTAGTATGTGCTCTTTGGGGGCAACTCCACTCGAAGATATTTATCCTTTCTATGATTCCAAAGAATGGGGTACATTGAGCTTGTACAAGTTTCCTATTTAGTTACCTTTCTTGGGGTAATGACAACCCATCCAAGAAGGATTTCCAAACATTTAACTGAACCCTCATTCCATGTTTCAAGGTTGCTAACTTCACCTAAGTTTCTGTAGGGTTGGTATTTGGAAGAAGTGAAAGAGAGCTCTCAAGCTAAAAATCAACAGTGAACACTACAAGGTTTTCTGTGTTTCTACTTATCGACTAAAATGCATCATGCCTCTAACAGTTATTCTAGTCAGATTCTTTATTCGACAAAAATCTTACATGATTGTACAGGCCTGAGACATATTTCAATTTCAAGTACAAAAGAATCTTCCTAGGATTCATGTGACTACAAAAAAGTAAACGCACTATCTGTAACACAGTCCCAATGCACATAGCCATCTTTATATTACATTGTGATGAAAACAGAATATAAATTTATATTATTATGATAAACTAAATATTAGTGATTTAAAAACAGTAAATAAATTAACATTATGATCAATGATCGAATATTAAGCTTCACGACTTTTGGTAGTTTGCATATGATACATTGATAGCAGAGATTGGAGATTTAGGTGTTCGTTGCGGGCTAAGTTCAAATTTTTGAATATATCCGGTTCAGTTCCAAAAGAATAACCAGTTCCCTTCCAATGATGGCTTACCCTATAAGTCTCTTGAGGTGAGAACCATGGAAGATTGGGTGGATCTTTAAAGAGGGGGAAAGTGCTAGCTTTCAGGCCACCTTCCCTATTTTTTTTACCACTTAATAGGGGCCATAAATCACAAACAAAATGACACAAAACAACAAAATCACAAACGTCAAAAAACAATTCTGATCTGTAGAGATCCTCCTACTGATTCATACGGATGTGCGCCTATTTTAAATTCTCCTTAAGGACTGGTAACCTTCTCACAGAGGAACGCAGAGCTATCACAACATGTACTTGTGAACATCTTGGAACATACGAGGCCAAAAATGTTAAAGATATGTAGCTTCGGTCGGATTATCTGATCGATATGATCAAATGTATAAGTGGCCTATCGGCATTGAACATTTGATCTCTATCCATTATCTATGGAAGATCTGATTATTATTAATAATAATATTATGATCATGCTTCACTCATAATATAATATTATTAATATTATCACTGTTAATTATTTAGTAATAATAAACATTACTAAATATATGAATATTCAGTAATATTCATGTTACTGAATATTCATATATTTATTAATGAATGTATTTAATAATTATATTGTTCCAAATAAGCATTGATAATATAATGCATGTTCATAATAGTAGCATCGATCAGATAAATATTAGTTTGCAATAATAAATAAATCTTGAGATATATTTATATATATTAATAATAGATATTAACAAATATTTAATATTTATTATTGTTCATATTTATATTCATATTATAAAGATTATTATTGCTATACTATGATAATGATAATGATTACCATTATTATTATTGTTATATAATAATAATGATAATAATTATCATTAATTAAGTATTGATCATACTATTGACTAATAGTCGTTTTATATAAACCGACTAAAAGCTGTTGATTAACAATCGACTGAAATCATCGAATTAATATTAACGTATGAAATGTTTATGAGATGCAAATATTAACAAGGATAACGATAGTTTATCGTTTCCACCGTATACTCGTGGATTGATAGGTGACGGGGCAAACATAAGGAGCCACGTCTATAATGGACGTGACTCCTTGAGGAGTTACGTCTATTATAGATGTGGCCCCTCACAACCACCCTCACCATACTTATACGACTGATCTGAGGATCAAATGAACACACCGAAATTTATTAGTGCTGTTCATCCACTGACTTTAGAACAACAGAGATATCTTCCATTCAGATTCAAGCAAAGGTATATTACTTTAATTATTATTTAATTAAAATTCTCATTTATATTCAGATCTGGGTTTGGTTCAATTGCATTTACATGGTATCAGAGCCAAGTTAGGAATTATCCTAGCACTTGAACCTGAGAAATTCAGAATTAAA
>MU228496.1:1255277-1266289 GCA_018584345.1 Thuja plicata | reverse complement strand
CTCCCGCTTTATGACAGCACCCAAGACTGATCATTGGACAGCTGCAAAGCGTGTCCTGCGCTATGTTAGTGGTACTCTTGATTATGGGCTTCTATACACTCAGAAGTCTGATTCTACACTATGTGGCCACACAGATTCAGATTGGGCCGGCTCTGTTGATGATTGTAAGTCTACAACTGGATATGTGTTTAATTTAGGATCTGCTGCTGTGACATGGACTAGTAAGAAGCAACAGGCGGTGGCCTTGTCTTCGACTGAAGCAGAGTATCAGGGAGCAGTTAAGGCAGCTTGTGAGTTTGTTTGGCTTCGGCGGATGCTTGCAGATATGCATGTTCCTCAATCAGGACCGACTCCTATATTTTGTGATAATCAGGGAGTACTCAAACTAGCAAAGAATCCGGTCTTCCATGAGCGAACGAAGCATGTCGAAACACATTGTCATTACATTCGTCAGCTGGTTGAAGACAAATCTATTCAGTTGCTGTATGTTCCCACCTTAGAACAGTCTGCTGATATTTTCACCAGGTCTCTCGGTTCTGATAAATTTGTAAAATTCAGGGAAGCTATTGGTGTGATTAACAAATTGAGCATTATGGGAGAGTATTAGAATGTTTCTAATATTAACGCTCAATCTTGTATTCTGTTGTATTTTAGAAGTTTCTAATTCTGGTTCTATCGTCTTGTATATATGAGCTTCAAGCTCCTTGTAAATTCATTCAATATAAAAATAATCTGTTGATAATTATTTTATGGAGGCCAACCAAATATCAAAAAATGTCCTTGTAGGCAGAGCCTTGGGGCTAACACGCAAAGATTCCAAAAGGTTTTCACATTTTCCTCTTTATTAAGAAGTAGAAGCGTCTCAGTCAAGAGCCAAGGTCATCACAAACGGTTGCTTGTTTTGGAACCCATCTGTTTGTATTTGTGTTTGACTGGTCCATCCATTAGTTTCCAGACAAATTCAGTTCCTTATGATTGATCATTGAGCCCTTGTAGGAGCGTACACATTGGGAATGATGTCCTAGATCAGTTACATGCAATAGGGAGAGAAATGTGGGGAAAAGGCGAGCAATTTGAACTAACATGTAATTAACAAACAAAAGACTTAGCAAAAGTTAAATTCATACCTCTTTCAATGCACAAAAGTTAAAAGAAAAATAAAACATATATCCAAACTGAGGGAAAAAAGGGCACAAATTGGAATGCAAAAGAAGGAAGGAAAACAACGGAGGATGACTCTTCATCTTCCACACCAGGGATCTACTCCTCCCTCATGCAGCCTGTCACAACTGACAGACATACACACACAGAACTGTGTGTGCATGTGTACATATCTATATAAGTGCATGTATACATATCTAAATATATGTGTGTGTATATAATGTCTATCTATGTGTATATATGTATATCTATATGTATGTGTGTGTGTATAATAATATATAAATATCTATATATAAATACATACATGTACATACCCATACATTCATACATACTTACATACATATATTGAGCTTCCTGATTGCCATCCTTTTAGACCAATGAAGCATCTTACAAGAAGATGGAGATGTTAATATACATTAACCATGTGAATTAGCTCAGCTTACCTCCTCATTGCTAATTTCAATTGGGGTTTTCCACCATAATAAATTTTGTCATGTCCCTTTCATTATGAATCTGTTCTGTGGTCAGCCTGAATACAACATAGCTTGACTTCCTCTGGACTCCACTGTAGTATGTGTATATATCTTCATTGTAGCATTCTGTAGGCATTGTTCAATGGCTCATACACACGATCTTTCTGGACTCTTCTAGAAAATGGTAGACATCGTTTAATGGCTTATACACATTATCTTTCTGGAGTGTTCTAGAAAATAATAGACATTGTTTAATGGCTCATTCACATGATCTTTGTGCACACCGTCTTGTCTCTTTTGTACCAATCTTTGCTCTTATTGCTGTTAGTTCAGTATGATTTACTGTAGCAGAATCAATTATTTTCCTGGGTAAAGGAGGGACCATTTCAAGGGCTTCAATCTATTAATGAGCAGCCAGTGTTCTTGTTTCTTGTGCTTGATTGTTGATTGTCTATTTTGAGGTAAAGATCCACTTCTTTTGAGGTCCAGTTTTTAGAAAGTGTCTCCTTAATTTCTTCAAGATCATTGTGATAACTACTCTAGCATGGAAATGGAGATGTTTCTTACCAATTCACAAATAAAGGACACAGATTTACCTGTTGATTCATTCTCATTAGTCAGTTTTTGTTCTTGAGATGAATTCTAATTTCTTTTTCCTAGATCTTATCTTTTTTTGGCTCATGCTTGGTTATTGAGGGGAAGCTATCAGCTTTCTTGTTATTGTAGAATTGTACTACAACAACAGTCTCTAATCTGTCTTTTGAATGGTAGAATGCTATTTGAATTGTTTTAGGCATGGCTTAATTTTTGGATGTATCCTATTTGTGATGTATTCGACATTATATTACTAGGCTTTTGAAGTTTCTGGACTTTGGTTTGTTCTAGTCTAATCATTTTTCTATTAGCATACAAGAACTTACAGTTTCTGTTTTTTACAGGAATTCACGCGGAGATATCTGGACCAAAGCATGAACATTGGTCATCTTTAGCTCCTCTTCCACTTGAGGTGGTAATCTCCGCTGGCCAGAAAGCAAAAGAAGATCCTTGGAAGCAGAGTCGACAGTCAGAAAATGGTAGGCATTTCAGTCCAGGAAATGGATGCCTTTCTGAGTTAAGTTATTGCTGGGATGGTTGTATTGGAGATAGTTTAAATATTTATTTCCTATCCGTTCGCACAGGAAATGATGAACCTGAGAAGAAGAGTAAAGTTGTGCGTGATCTGAATGATTTAACTGGGGAAGGAAATGTTGAGAGTATGCTTGCTGTTGAAAAGGGCTTGCGTGAGCTTGCCTCCTTGAAGGTAAGATTTCTACAGAAAGGCACTGGCTAGTTTTCTTCCCAACGTCTTCTAAATAGACTTAATTTTTTCAGCCCAAGTATAGTGATGAAATATATTTCTGGTGAATTCTGTATTATGCTTAAGATTTAGAACATAAAGTTGCACAACCCGCGTCATGGGTATAAAGTTTTTGGGGAAAAAATGTGTAGAAGATTTTATATCAATGTTTTGGATGACTCTCTATAAGGATAACATAAATGAGTTAGAATTGTGGGTGTTATCTTCAAACATGATACTCATGCTGCTAAAGGAGGGTGCCCTAGTCGCTAAGTAAAATATACCATTAAATTACCAAATTTACAATTTTAATGTTGTTAAGTAACATAGAATCACCATTGAATTACAATATTAAATGTTGTATTGATAATAAATTATAATGTCTTCTCTTGGGATGTGTCCTTGGGACTTTTTTCGGTGTTCTTGTACTTGAGACATTTTGGGGATGCCTTGGGATCATCCCTAGACCATCCCCTGATACCAACATCTCTTAGGAATGTTTAGGAAACGGCAGGAAATCGTAAAAATGGCCAGCCACACCTGTCTAGAAAAGCAAAACAAGAAAGGCCTGCAGCTCTTTGCCTTTCTTTGTGTTTTTTTCCTCAGTTACTGAATCGACCAATTCCAGTGTGAATTTGTAACCCACTGGCTGAATGCTAGTGAATCTAATGTTGATGTGTGGTGTTTCCGAGCACATTCCATGTGAGTTTTGTGGGTTTTATGAATCAGTCTTGACCAAATCTTAAAACTTTTCTGTCTCCCACACTTATTAATTATCTTAATCCAACTTAATCTTCAAAGAAAGATATTGCAATGACAACACAAACACATGAACACCAGATTTTTACGTGGAAACCCAATGCCGGAAAAACCATAGTGAGAATCACACTCACAATATAGATAACTGATTACAAATGTTTTAGGCCAAATACAAAGGGGCGCACTGCACCTGAAAAGGAATTGCAGGCTGAGACACCAACCCCAGGGCAAGATACAAAGGACTTGCAAATCACTGAAAAGTTACAAGTTTGCACAAGCTACCAAAAGAGCCATTTTCTTCTAGCAGGCACAAAAATATGATGAACTGAAAAGATGTAGGATCTCCTGATCAACCACTGCAACAACTCTGTCAAATTCGCACACTCGCACCTTATCTCTTTGACATTCGCATTCCCATTCGATCCCAATACAATCTAAAGTCAATCCACACCTCATCATCCAACCGCATATCTATATTTATCAATTTGATCAACCAAAATTGCAACTAGGTCGGCCATGGTAGAGATAAGCATCATTTACACAAAGTCTACTGCCACAAACATTTACACTCAATGCGGCCCACCCCAGGAGATAAAGGGGACCCAAATACATCACAACACACCTCCCACAAACGATTTAATCAAAGCGCAAGCACTGCAACATTCTCCAAGGTCGGCACCAAACGTAATGTGTAGCCAAGCAAAGGAACACGTTAACCAGTGGGCCTGAAAATAATCTCCAATGCACATAACTCTATGCGGAGCACAACATGCCATGACAAGATCCATATCAACCCTTAACTCTTCCCCCAAAGCATTTCCAAACCAATAAATCATAAATCAAATCACTGAAATCAAAATCAACTGAGTCGACGAAAGACCAACACAGACAACAATGTTGCAATCAAAATAACCTAACTTCACTTGCGGAGCAAACCAACATAAGATGTCTGAACGGGAACAATGCACAAATATTAGGAATATTTCCACCAAACCGCACACCTAGGAACATCAATATGGAGCATTCTCTAGTCCACTCCTGACTATTCTTGACAACCAAGCCTACTATTAGCAAACAACAAAACATAGCTCCAACCGTTGAACTTCTGTGGACCTAAAAGTAGGATAGTGCAACATTCACAGACCATACATGATAGTACCAAAACCGCAAGTCACCAACTTCTTATGTGTATCATTCTCCAATAAGGACATCAAATACTCTTTCCTACATATACCAACTTCCCATACTTGCCACCTTCCTAATATACAACATACTGACTTCTCATCATCACCAGTCATCAAAATAACATCTGATCATCCAATACCAGACTTCAAATACTCTTTCCTGCATACCAAACTTGAAATACTCTTTCTTGCATATTTCAGCTTCCCATAACCAAACACATGACAACACAAGACACTTCCTTCATACTTCTCTGCATTAGGTACAATACTGGACCCATACACCTCTTCATTAGGTTGACATCAATGCACACAGGTGGTTGACATCAATGACAACACTGAACACATAATGCTAACACGTGCAATTAATGAGCCTATTTCCCTTGTCTTAGGATTGTAGTGGTTGACACACTCCACAAGCTCCTAACTTTGAATTGAGATTGGAAAGGAGGCTACCTCAATGAGACTGAAAATTTCCCATTATATCTTGTAAACCTGCAATTTTGTGACTGCAAAAACAACTAAAAACTGTTTTCAATGACAAAAAACCACCAGTTTTGGACTTAAACACCACCTTGGGAGGTACAAATGGAGCTTTATACCTTAGGTATTATTTTGCTTAATTTGATTTTGAAAACCTTGCTATTTTGCTAACGCCAATGGCTTAAAATTGCATTCAAATCTTGCAAATTCAATTGTTAGATCTGACTATCACACACCATAAAGGAGCTTAAGGGTTCACAAAAGAATAAATAATATCTTTTAATTCATTTTAGGCTTTTTGAAAAAGATTGAGTGTATTTGCAAGAGGATGGTTGGCTGCCCTTGGGATAGTTAGGGGATGTCATTCACGTCCTTACTTGTGTTGGGGACAACCAATCGTCCATTCGGGTTTTTGGAATGTTTTTGGGCCAATAAAATTGATCAGGGATAATGGGGGGCCATTTTTGTGGCGTTCTTATGGGACGCGTCAAATAATACTAGGGATGCATCCTTGGGTAACATAGGGAAATTCCTATTTTGATATTATTCTAAAGCATAAGAATATGGCACTATTGCTCCTTCGCTGTGTACGGACTCTTCCACCTTCGACTTGTCAGCATGCAAAATTTCTTTTCATTATTTATTAGATTTATTATTTAATTGTAAGCACATATTAATAATTTAAGCTCCATTAGTCACACTTTCAAAAACTGACCTAAGTTAACCTTATGGAGGCTTGTACAAATGATATAACAAACTTGAGGTGGTGGGACATTTGTTTGTAAATGCAATGTGTGTAATCAAAAGGATACTAGCTTGTATAGTCGGGTGCAAGCACATTTCTATGCCATTTTCAAACATGGGAGTCAAAGCTTGTACAAGAAAGAATGGTAAGTGTGTTTATGTCCATCAAATAGTGAAATATATTAGAGAGCTAGAGGTAGTAGATGTAAGAGTTTCTTTTATTGTAGAGCATCCTTTGATGAGAGGAAGGGGATCATGGAGGGTCCACTGCTTTTCCATCTTATGGTTTTTTCCTTGATGTTGTACTAGAGAGCCTCCCATTTTGGGATGGAATAAAGAAGAACCTGCTAGTATGAAGAGAATGAGGGGGATATTAAAGAGGGCAATTTCAGAATAATGTTAGAGAGATTGTAGATCAATTCATAGCAAGATGTCTCAATGCAAATGGTTTGGCCTTCAATTTTATTCGTTAACGATATTGGAAAGATATGTTGAGAAAAGTAAATGGGGCTTACAATGGTACACAAGGCCAAGTTATCATAAAGTGTGCAAAACCTTACTAGCAAAGGAGGTACACAACTTAGACACTCCATTGGCTTCCATTGAGAATTCATGGAGACAAAAATGGGTGTCCATTGTTTTTGGATGGATTGAAGGATGCGAGAATTTGATGGTTAATCAATGTGATATTATTGTCTCCTAAAAGGACAATTTTTTTGAAAGTTGTAGATTTAAAGAGCCAAGTGATGGCTGCATGTTGTGCTAGTTGTAATAGACAATGCATAAAATTGTAGAGCAATGAATATATTGGTTGAGACACGGTTTTCACATGTATTTTGGATACCTTGTGTTGTCCACCTGCCCAACTTCATGCTACAAATTTGGGTAGAAAAACAAGTTGGATCAAACAAATCTATGTTGAGGCTAAAGAGATCCAAATGTTCATCACAAATCACCACATGTTGTGGGCCAATTGTACATTATTCTCACAATGGAGTTGCTGAAGGTAAGTGAAACACTAAATTTTTTAGAACTTACATTTCACTTTAGTAATTACTAAATCACTAATTTATTTTTATGTACGCTTTATTGTTTATTTTTAATTTTTAATTTTTTAATAGGATGTTGAGATTTGATTTGCATCCAACCCAATTGTCTTGAGATGACATGCAAGGGTGCGGGAGCCGCATTCTAGCATGGTCATTAGCCAAAGATGGTTTCTATGGAGGTTATCTAATGGTGAGAGTGCAACTAATGTAAACAAGATGATCCTAGATGACACTTGGTGTGATTGAGTGGAATGTTTTCTTAGTTTCACCAATCCATCATGAGTATGATATGTTTTATTGAGATGGATAAGCCATGTTCAAGAGAGGTATACAATGACATCAACTTTGAAAAACGCACAATACTGAGAGGGGGAGGGGGTGAATCAGTATAAAACACAGACTTTAAAAAGGAATGAGAAGCAGGAATTATTAATCACACAGCAAAGAAGACAGGACATGCAAAATTATCTCGTGGAAACCCAAGACGGGAAAAACCACGGCATCACTAATCCAAAGGGCAACAACCCGTTACAACTGAGAGCTACAACTCTTCTCCACCGTTCAAGATCAGGCTCCAACCTGATTCAGAAGGCAGCTACCTTCCTTACAAACATGAATGATAAGACAACACAAAAATGTGTTTTGTATCTTCACAGATATATGAAGACGCTATAGGAATATTGAAATTGCCAAAGAGAGTTCTCAACACGTCTGGTCTGCATACATTGAAGTCGACTCCCCCACACTGTCAATCCTGCCTTTTTTATCAACACCAGCAATCGAAAAAACAGTCACAGTTGTACTAACATGTTTGCCTTGTATATCTTTCCGCCCTATAGTCGGTTACCATGCTTTGTTAGCGGCCCACTCACTTATTTTTAAAGACCATGTCACAACCGACAGTGCCTTTTTTTTTTTTTTTTACCTTCAGATGTTATTGTTTTTATATATCTCGACATACTGTTCGAACACCGTCTTCCACGTATATCGCAGACTTTCTTATTTCTCCATACCTGCTACCGGTGCATTCACTGTTTAGTGTTTTGTAACTGCCTCAGAAGATGTCGACACTTGTTGAAGTCTTTATCATAATCTGGGTGCTGCGAAACCGTGTCTTTGTTCTAAGTATGATGATCTTCAATGTCGAATTCAATGACAGAGTCCTTTACTAAATACGCACACCTGTTGTAACCGCTGCTGCCACACATGAACGCGTGTTTGAACCAGGTCGAAACACTTGGCAAGACGGATAAGAAGCTCCTGAGAAATATGTATAAGAGTATGTTTTAACTTATTTGCAGTGCTCTGCGTTAGAGAATGATTGCTGAGCATAACTAGGAAGCCGTTTTTTTGTTTCCTCTACCAAATAAAGAACATCATTACACTTGTCCAGACAACAGTTACACTCAGAACCATTAGACAGCTCATCCTTAGCATAAGCATATTTTGGAAAGGAATCAGTCATAGCAGTGAACTTCATTCGAACATCCTTGACAGTGAACAGGTGACATCATACAAACAGAGATTAGAGTGCAGAGGCCGGATCACTGACAATTTGAACCTTATAGCAGAACACAACACAGATGGCAATTCGAGAAGCATCAAATGACAAAAAACAACAATCTCCCCCTTTTTTGTCATTGATGGCAAACTCCCCCATACACTGAACCGACTGAAACAATTCTACCACATCTGAACAGATCTCCCCCTTAAGCTCTACTCCCCCTTTGTCATCAATGACCATAAGGCAGAAACCCATAAATAGATCGAAAAATATAGCAATGAAGTGCTGGAGACAAACCTTTCATTGAGGTGAAATAACACCAAGCTTGCTTCGAAGGTACTCGAAGCGATCTCGGGGTAGGGGTTTAGTGAACACATCTACAATTTGCTCTTGAGAACAGACATAATTCAGCTTAACAACATTATTTGCAACCTGCTCCCTCAGATAGTGATACTTAATTGGAATGTGCTTGGTTCGAGAATGCATCACTGGATTCTTCGAAATGTCAATGGCACTTGTGTTGTCACAGAAAATACAAATAGGATCAGTAATCTCAAGCTTATAATCATGTAGAGTATTCTTCATCCAAATTACCTGAGTACAACATGAAACTGCTGCAACGTATTCAGCCTCAGCGGTGGATAAGGAAGTGCAAGACTATTTCTTGCTTAGCCATGAAACGAAATAGCCACCTAAAAAGAAAGCACACCCACTAGTGCTTTTCTTATCATCCACTGAACCTCCCCAATCTGCATCTGTATATGCTGCAAGAAGAAAATCAGAACTCTTTGGAAACCAAAGACCAAAATCAACTGTACCTTTCAGATATTTAAAAATTCTCTTAACAGCTGAAACATGTGTTTGTTTTGGAGAAGCCTGAAATCTGGCAACATATCCCACAGCCTGCATGATATCCGGTCTAGTGGCTGTCACAAACAGCAGACTTCCTACCATGGATCTATAAAAGGACTGATCAACAGAGGGAGACACATCCTCCTTACTTAATTTGCATCCTGTTTCCATAGGAGTGCTAACCGGATTGCAATCTTCCATCTTAAATCTTTTAAGAAACTCCCTAACATACTTGGCTTGGGAAATAAAAATACCTTTAGAAGACTGATTAATTTGCAGCCTAAGAAAATATGTTAACTCACCCATCATAGACATCTCGAACTCATTTTTCATACATGCAGCAAATGTCTTGGACATCTTGACACTATCACTCCCAAACATCAGACATAAACAACAACAATAAGAATGCTGTTACTTTCCTCTTTAACGTACAAGTTGCTATCAACATATCTCTTTTTAAAGCCCTGCTGCTGCAAATAGTTATCCAACCTGTCATACCAAGCTCTAGGAGCTTGTTTGAGTCCATACAATGCCTTTTTCAGCTTGCATACATAGTCTATATCATCAGAAATCAGACCTTCTGGTTGTTCAACATAGATTTCTTCAACTAGATCTCCATTTAAGAAAGCAGATTTTACATCCATTTGGAAAACTTTAAAGCCTTTAGAAGAAGCAAAAGCAAGAAAAATTCTGATTGCTTCTAACCTTGCAACTGGTGCAAAGGTTTCACTAAAATTCACACCTTCAATCTGAGAATAACCTTTGCAAACTAAACGTGCCTTATTTTGAATAATCTTACCTTCTTCATTTACCTTGTTCCGGTATACCCATTTAGTACCTATCACGTTCTTGTTGATGGGTCTTGGAACAAGCTCCCAAGTATTGCTCTTTTTGATTTGATCCAACTCCTCTTTCATGGCAGCCACCCAATGTTTATCTACAACTGCTTCTTCAAAACACTTAGGCTCAATCATAGAGATAAGTGAGAAATCATCATCCTCAAAGTAGTTGACATTTTTCCTAGCATTTCTAGTCTTTCTTTCATCTATGACCTGATCAATAGGATGATTCTTTTGCACATACTTTGAAGGAGTTTTGAATTTAGAAACGTCATGTTCATCATGAGAGTCATTTCCAGAGTTATCATGTAGATTTTCAGCATCAATAAAAATAGGGACTGATTCTTGATGAGCAGATTGCACTTTACCTTGGTCATTCTCACCACTCTTGCTAGCTGATCCAACTTGAGCATGTGAAGGAGAAGAGGGTACAGCAGTGCTGGATTGAACTTTAGAAGCTACCACAGTGCTGGTTTGAGTTTTACTTTCTTCGGGGCTGTCATTATTCTTATCAAATTGATTAGTAACTTCATGAACCTTGACATTAGCACTCTCTACTAATTTATGCAGCCTTTTATTGAAGCATTTGTATGCCTTACTCTTAGAAGAATAGCCAAGAAAAATACCTTCA
>MU228496.1:1231386-1245211 GCA_018584345.1 Thuja plicata | reverse complement strand
CACCATGCCTACTCGCAGAGGGTGGAACCATCATGCCTACTCGCAGAGGATGGTCAAGAATATCCACCGTACCTACTCGCAGAGGGTGGAAGAGGACAAGCCTCAAAAGGATCACCTTGCATTGCCCACAGAGGGTGATCAAAACCTTTGCCACCTTACATTGCCCGCAGAGGGTGTACTTCAAAAATGATTACAATGCCACCTTACATTACCCGCAGAGGGTGGACTTCAATTACAACACCATATTGCATTGCCCGCAGAGGATGGTCAAAATACAACAAATACATCTCCACCTTGCATTGCCCGCAAAGGGTGGTCATACACATCTTCTCTTAAAGAAGATCCAAATAATACAACATCTTCTCTTAAGGAAGATTAAAAAACAACAAGATACAATGTCCACCTTGCATTGCCCGCAAGAGTGGTACAATACATACACAAGATACATCAATGAGGCTAAGACTCCCTCTTAGTAGTAGTTGTGCCCTACATAACTTCCAAAGCACTCGGACATCCTTCGAGTGAGAGAAAAATCAATCCCAATAGCTTCTCTTGAAGAAGCAATATACCTTGTTTCAGAAGCACTCCAAGCAACAAAGATTCAATCAATTTCCTGAACTCAGAGTTAGGAAATCATATACTCAACCTTTCAAGTTAGTTCAATCATAATCCAAAAATGAACACAAATCAATAGATCCAAGATTACTTGGACTAAAAGAAAAATTTCATGTCAACACTTCTAATCCAAGAGAGTTACCATCACATTACCACATAGGTTAGAATATACCAAACTTAAGTGTGAGAAAGTATGAGACTCCCTCTAGATCCTTGTGCTTGAACAAACAAGAAGACTAAAAAACATGATCTTATCATAAAGTTAGACTTAACAAAGCATTGAACAAGGGTTAGAATGAGAAACAAAAATTAATACTAAACTATCCATCAACACAATGAATACTAAAAGAGAAAGTCTTCCTTATTTTCGTAGGTGATAGCTTCACTTGGGTTAGCCTCTTGCTGATTGAGTTGATCCTGACAATCTCTGGCAAAGTGGCCAAATTTGTCACATCTGAAACATCAGATATGAGAGAGATCTCTTGGCTTCTTCCTTGAGCTGCTAGCATCATGAGATCTGAAGTCGTTGTTCCTCCTAAAGTTGTTTTTCTTCCAATTATCACCTTTTACTGATTGGGTAGCAAGAACTAAGTTTTCTTCATTACGGATGGACTTGATTCCTCTTGATATGAGCCTAGATTCCTCTTGAATGCAGTCAGCACGAAGGAGATCAAATGAGGGAAAGTTATCTCTACCGCTTAAACCTTGAATGAAGGGTTCCCATGAGGGAGGGAGACCGTTGAGTGCAAGCATGACAAGATCCTTGTCAACAACTTCACTATCAATAACACTTATTTTGTCTCTTAATTCTGAAATCCTCATGAAGAACTCCATGACTGACTCATCCTTTTTCATTTTGATTTGAAGTAAGTCTCTTCTCAAGGTTAGTGCCCGGCTCATGTTGTTTACTTTGAACATACCTTCCAATTGTTTGAACATATCTCTGGCTGTAGACATCCTAGAGATGACAGGAACAATATGATCTCTAACAGAATCTATTAAGATCTTCTTGGCCTTGATAGCTTTCTTCTTGAATTGACGAAGCTCTTCCGGATCCGTAGGTGATTCAAAGTTTTCTTCTTGAACGAATTCCAGCAAGTCATGTTCTTCAAGTGCAATCAAAATCCGCACTTTCCAAGAGTTGAAGTTGAGGGCACCTTCAAGTCTATCTTCCACCTTCAATCCTACCACTATTTTCACAAAAGAAAAAAACAACACAAAGACAACAAATCTGAAATATAATTTGTTAGATCTGATTATGATCAGCAATAACCAAGCTCTGATACCATGTTAAATTTTAGTATCAGATCTAACTGATAACATATAAACAAACAAATAGATGCAAGATAGACAAATGAGACACAAACACAACACCAAGAATACCCTGGGAAAACCTTCCTTGTGAAGGTGAAAAAACCCAGCAATGAAAAGATATGAATTAAGCTCGAAAAATTACAACTTACAACCTTCGATGATGCTGATAATCAGAAATCAAAATGCTGATGATGACCTCTGAATTCTGTTCCTTAATCACAGTCAGATCTGGAATATTGCTGATGATGACCTCTGAATTCTGTTCCTTAATCACAGTCATAATCTTGCATCAAGTCTGAATGTTGAAGCTCTCTAATTTAGGACAGAATTCGCATTATGATTATTCAAGCTTCCTATGACTTATGAATATGAACTGCTGCTGCTGCTGTATATATTTCGTGTCAATGTAATTTGCATGCCAAAGATATCAACTTGTATTCGCTGACAGGATGATTCGCTGTTTTGAGCAGAATTCTTTTCAAGTATATTCGATGCTTTTCAAAGACAAAGTGTGCCGTTTATATATAGGTGACTTCACCCTTTGAGTCGGCCCAGATTTGAAGCACACATTTCATTTCAATCTTGGCGCCAAAATGGAAATGGGCCCAGCCCTTTAAACTTTTATTTTATTGTATTTATAAATACAATAGCTCGAAATATATTAAGTTAAAGTAAAGATATAACTTAATAATTTAACTCACAATTATTTATTTAATTTTCCTAATTAAATAAATAATCAATTCATAAATAATATTTAATTCTCCAATATATATATTTATTTAATACTCCAAATTAAATAAACAATTAATCCATATATATTATTTAATTCCCACTTAAATAATAAATCATTTATTTAATTGTTCAATTAAATAAATAATTAATCCATTAATTAATTTTCCTTAATTTAAATAATTAATTTATTATTTTAATTTTCCTAATTAAAATAATGTGATCTAGAATTCGATCTAGCTACTAAACATTAACACTATAGTGTAATTTAACTTCCCGAGCCAGCTTATTTTCTTAATCCATTCCTTTCTTATTTTTCCAGTGGAAATTTCAGAAGTTGTTTGTACTTTTGTTGAAATAATATGACTTTGGATGAATCCTAATCTGGTCTGTATAATTGCAGTTGTCTCTTCAACTGATATCTCATTGACTTGTATATTCTAATAAGTGATTCATGAATATAGAAATAGAACTCTTTATGTGCTCTTCAAATGCACAATGTTACCAAAATCAACAATTCGAGCTTAGAAAATGAGGTAGCCATAGCTCTATTGCTGTTATCTAGAACATATATCCATTATGCATTTGGGAAAATGTTGACATACATGTCTACAATGCCTATATATCAGATTTCTTATTCCTATGCTAGTGCCAACATGCATTCTTTATTCCACAAGATCAATGATACAATAAAATTTCTGAATTATGTGAGACAAAATTCCATTTCTGTATGCTGCTACAAACAAGTACTATTCTTGTAATCTGCTGAACATATCAGTTTGATGCTCTCTTAAGTGCTTGAGTTGGTAAATTAGTTTCATAGAATCAAAGAAAATAAAAATAGATAGACACAAGGAATTACCTTGAAGAAATCCAATGCAAGACCTTTTAAAAGAGTGAAGTTATGCTTCCTCTAGTATCATCTTGAAAGCTTTTACAAGTCAGCTGCTCAATTTGATCCTTAAATACATTGGAGACTTTGGTAGCACCTCTACAATGCTCTGCATGCTAGCCTTGTAGATTACTTGCTTGTTTAACATGTTTGTCTGCTGTTCTCTGATTTGCAGTCAATCTCCTACCTCAACATTCCCTCAGATTGACTCTCAGCATTGCTTGAATATTGTTGAATGCATTTATTTGACCCCAAGGAGTACATTTATGCTAAAGTATGAGCAAATATATTGCATAAAGGATTCTTATGCCTCCAACACAAATACACGGAAGAAGCATCAATTGAACTTCCTTTTCGATGTGTGGTTCAGCTATTTTGCGATGCATCTGTCTGTACATCTCGAGCTTGCCTATTTCTGTCTTTATTGGGTTAAAGTCATGCCTTAAACTGTTCATTAGTCTCATGAACTATGAAGTGTATTTGATAATCGTGGTCAACTAATTTATGATGATTTTCAGGATTCAATTTGGATTATCAACAGCTACTGTTTGTTTGGGGCTTTGATACTTTTTACATTCTGAGTGGGACAACCTATTTAACTCTTCCAGGGTTTCTTCCACTCAAACACATTATGATCCATTGGGAAGATGTCCTCTTCCTGTAGGGCTCTGCATTGTCCTTTCCTCCCCCTATCATATGGCTAGTGTTTTCTCCTATCTCCGTTTGAGTTCATTAAGAGTGGCTGTGAATCAGATTGATAATTCAGCTGTTGTTGTCTTGGTGATATTTGTCAGCTTGTACAAATATTGAATAGAAATAAAATTTCCATAAGCAAAGAGAGAACACCAATATGTAGTTGTGTCAAAAGACATCAACGAGAAGTATACAAAGTGGAACAAGCATAAATTGGATGAGATGGAGAGAGGTATTGCCTCTGTTTATACATCATTTACGCATGTGGCAGAAGGATAGGCCTACACAATAATGGCTCTAAGCCTATTGTAAATAGAAACTATGCCTTACACATGTAGGCCTCTGATTACAAGCATACTTTCTAACACATGTTGGCTCCACAGACAAGATACATGGGATACAAATTCGATGAAAAACTCCCAAAGGTTTACTACAAGAATCAGTGACTTGATGAGACCTAAGAAGATTTGTTTTTATATTTTCTAACAATCTCATCAGCAATGGGTTTGTGTCTTTGACCATATTATTTGGCGTTTGGAGAACTCATTATCACTTTGCCTGAACTCTATGGGGGTCTGTAAACTTCTACCCATATTTGGGTGTTTCCAGTCAGCTTCTTAGAGGAAATAAAGCTAGATGTCCATGGTCTGGTGTTAATTCCTACATCTTTGAAGAACCACGGATCCCTTTGAAGGTCAGATCCTTCATCTTCTATGATTCTCAGTAGATCATAAAAAAACCCTTTGGCCAGCAAGCTTTTTCCCCCAGTCGACTTCCACTGGTTCTGAATTCACAAACTTAGGCCTTCAGGTGAAAGGCTAAACAAAGATTACTATTCTGATTAGGCAATTATTTGACAGTAGATTCACCTGATGAAGCTGGTCCAAATTATTGTAACCTGGTTCCAAATTTTTTGCTGCTAGTTCCTAGGTTATATGGATTGCTTGTCCCTTTCACATCTTATTCATGTCTTAATGATTTTTTCCTTTCAATCTCTATAAATCTGTGCTCCTAAAGGTATCGTGAAGGCGTTGGTCTTTTCTCTTTCGATGGCCTTCCCTCCATCATTTCCTGGGCTGAAGATCCTAGTTTTTTGCCTTGCTGTTCCACATGTTAACTATATACTCCTTTTTGGTCATTCATTTACTTTGAAGATTTGATAGCTTCCTTTGTGCCACCTCCTGCCCCTGCCCCTTCTCCCACTTGCAACTATCTTTAGATAAAGTAAAATAGTTATAGTATGCTCCAAGTGTAAAAGGCAAGAGACAATATCCTAAGGAACATGCTAATTTACATGAATATGTCAAGCCTTTGCTCTCAAGTTGTCTGGTCTGCAGAGTGCTATATTGCCTAATGTTTCTAGATTCAGCTTCATTTGTAAAATATTGTCCAAATAATTTACTAATGATGTTGATTTTAGAATACTTAAAGACTAAGTTGCTGGTTGAGGGATAGGTGTGGGTACGGGAATTGGAACCTAGGATGATGGTGCATTTTTTTTTCTTTGGATACAAATACAGGAATATATATATATATATATATATATATATATATATATATAAGAACAGTGATACTCACGATTTGATAGTAACCAATAATTAGAATATTTAAATACCTTATATTCGTAATCTGCAAAAGTGAAAATACTCAAGTTTTAAAATTTTATTACACAATGAAAAACAAATCACGATCAATATTTAACTATCTTCATATTCTTCTTCATTAAAAGCATCAAGGTCAACATTTGGTTCAGATTCATTTTATCCACAATCAACTCGGTTGCCATTCCCACTAGGTGTATCAAGTGTAGAAGCTGCCTCATCTTTAGAGACTTCGGCTAGCTATTCAATTGTAGCATCTAAATCAGCACACTTGGGGGTTAGATCGCAATTATTTTCCAGACTCTCATTGTATTCAGGTTTCTTATGACAAGAGATGAAAGTTGGAGAGTATATAGACCAAATCCATTGCTTTTTTTGCACCCAAATGGTTGTGTTTGATTGAGTGGATGGAGGAGTATGTATGTCAATTCTGCTCAGCTGAAGAACTTGCAACTTGTTGAGTTTACATACAACATTTAATAAATTCAAAACTTTCAATATAAATTATAAAATTATATTATTATAAATTTTAATATACAGCGTAATAGCATCAAATGAAAAACAAGAAAGATAAAAAGATGCATGGGAGAGTAGTAGTTGTAAGAGGCTGCAAGTAAATGGAACCTTGACCATGTGGATACCACCACTTATCGACATGTTTCCTATATTTGTCTAGAAGAGCAGAAATATGATGATTTTTTGAAGATATGAAGGGGCCAAACTTGCTCAAGACAATATATTGGATAGTTCTATCTGGAGATAACTTTGTAAATGCAGCCTTATAGCCAACAACCTCCGCATCCCTATATGGTGGCACCCTCCTCGACAATGTAAGTACCTCCTATAATACTTCACCCCTTGGGTCATATTCCTTGTCTTTTGCTATTATTCTTATTTTCTCCACCATGGAGTACATGCCATCTTAAATTTCACACAAACATGGGCGATTAGTATTAACATGGACGATTGTGTGAGATGCAAATTGAGTTTCAACAAGCTAACATGGTATAAAAGAATACATGTAACATATCAACAATTAAAGATTAAAATTAAAAAAATTAAATAAATGTATCAAAAAATAAAATTTAAATTGCCTTGTCTTGAAGATGCCTTGCGACATATGATGATCAGTCACAAACATTTGGATCTCCTCGTTCTCCCTGTAGATTTATTTTACCCTCAATTTGTGTACTAATCTGTTGCAATATCAAATGAGTGAGTGGATTGCACATGGTGCCCAAAAAATGTGACTATATGTATCTTCCATTATAGACCCAGTTGACATACAATTTTTAGCATTGTCAATTATGACTTGGCAACCGTTTTAGGACCCACCATTTAAACGGATTTTATGAAGATATTCACAATAAAATTAGCATCTTTTACTCACCCCTCACAATCCACTACGTTCAAAAACATTGCCCCTTTAGGGGACACTGCTATAACATTGATCAATGGCCTATTTTATTAGAATAATATTTGCATATATTATAATTTAATGGTCAATTATGTATTTTTAGGTAGATTAGATTTGTTTCTAATTTAGTATTCAGTGTTCGATTGCTTCCTTAGGAAACATAAACAATGTAATTGCCTATATATGTACATTTTATTCTTTGAAAAAAATCAAGCAATTACCATTGTAACATGGTATCAGAGCAGGATTGGATTTTTTCAAATAAAAAAAATGTTAAAATTTTATGGGCTTTTGGAGTTGTAATTCAAGGTTGTTTTTGGGGTCTTTTGTACAAAAATCGTGAGCGTGTTCGAAGCACTGCTTTCTCATGTGTCCGTGAGCCGTGTAGGTTTTTACACCCACATGTTTACATTCTTTGTCATCCTGCACGCGACTATGGCTTTCTCTGTCCATGTTTCTTCCTGTCGAGGGTTTCTGTTTGAAGATTTTGCTATGTGTACAACATTCTTCAAATCCCTACAACACGACTTTGCTCAAAATTCTTGCGACCTTTCTTTTTGTGGTTTTTTTTTTGTCTGCGTGCATTTGAGGGCCGTTGTCTACTTGATTGTGAGCTGTCATTGCTGGTTCGTGGGTTGCATTAATTTCCACATCGCATTTTCTTCTCTTCTGAGAAATGCGAGCCGTAAGCTTGCTAATACTCAGTGCTCCTGCAATGGGATTAAAGATAGAGTCCCATTTTTTGTCTTTTGTGACATTTTGCACACATTTTTTGACCTAGGGTTTGCGTTTTATCCTTTTTGCATGCTGAAGAATTTTTTTTGGTTTTGCTATCTTTGTGGTGTTTTCTTCAGTCGTGACCTAGGATTTCTGGGTCTCTGTACTTGCAACTAGGGCTTTTTGGATTTTTTTTGTGTTGGAATTCATGCTTCAGTTTTGTATGCTTTGGAATCCATGTCTTGGGTTTTGTGTCATCAGAGGTAAGCCTCTTCAACTTTACCTTATTTTTTTGTGCCTTGAAAAACGTAAACGATGGCTTCTTTGACAAACATAGTGTTAGAAGGCATTCAAAAGCTCAATGGCCGCAACTACAACACTTGGAAGTAGGAGATGATCACTATTTTTGAATATTGGTTCCCTCGCCAAATAATTCTGGCCAAATCTACTCGTCCTACAATGGCGGGCACAGAGCAAGACAAATTTGATGAACACAATTGGTAAGTCGTGATGCTTATTAAATTGTCGATCACTGATGATCAACTGCCTCAGGTACCCTTAGACTAGACAACTACTGAAAAATGGGATTATTTGAAGGGTCTACATGAAACATCTGACAAGAGTTATTTGTTCTTTCTAAAGAATATGCTTTTCTCGATTATGATGGATGAGAGGATGTCCCTACAAGAGCATCTCACAAAAATCAAGGACATCTGTTATCAGTCGGAGGTAATTGGTAGGACGATGGAGGAAGAAGACGTGGTAGTAATCACTTTGAAAAGTCTACCAAAGTCTTATGAACACTTTATTATTGAGACACTCAATGTTACCTCAACTAATGTTGACTTGAAGTTTCCAGATCTTTGCAGCAAACTTCTGCAACATGATCGATGGAGACAGTTCGATAGCGGTGCTAGTTCCTCCTTCACAGAAGAGGGCTTCACAACAAACACCTCTCCTCAAGAAAAAGGGAACATTCAGGTGTCTTAGCAGAAAGGCTCATGTCAATCCTAGGATAGCTCCAAGAAGAAGATTATTCAGTGCAATTATTGCCACAAGTAAGACCATTGGCATCGCTTGGCTTCTGAACAAAAGACACAGGGTGGGTCTTAGTAAAAGGCCATTGTAGCAGAGCACACTTAGTAGGAGTCTACCTTCTATGCCTTTATGGCCAAATGCCTAGCAGATGACATCAAATCGTTTGCCTCGTATATCGACTTAGGGGCTTCTAGACACTTTACTCATCCTCGAGATTGGTTCACTGACTACACACCTTTTATTGATTCAATTATTTTTAGAGAAGAGTATATTGTTGTCAGCAAGGGCAACGTATGGTTTCAATTTGGAGGGAGGAATTTAAATTTCCTCAATGTATACTATGTTTCAGGAATAGAACTCAACCTTCTCTCTGTCAGTCAAATTATGAGATTATCTCCTCAGCTGGATGTGGTATTTAGTTCGCACAAATGTAGTATTGTTGATTGAGAAACTTGCACTTCAGTCGCTGTGGGTATTGAGGATCATGGTCTTTATAGACTTGTTGAAATTAGTGATTCTTAGGAGTGTGCCATGATAGCCAAAAGTTCTTCCATCAACAATCTCTGGCATTCGCGGTATGGGCATCTGAACATACCATCTCTCTCAGTTAGCTTAGGAGGATCTGGATGTTGGCTTATCTGAGATTCAAACTTAGGATAATAGAGTTTGTGTAGCTTGTCGGGTTGGAAAGCAACATCCGACTCCATTTTTGGATGGCGATACTTGGTGAGCTTCCAAGGTATTACAGTTGGTTCATGCTAATGTATGTGATCAATAAACACTCCTGTTATTGGGTCTAGGTATTTTCTGTTATTTGTTGATGGTTTTAGTCGCAAAATGTGGGTGTATTTTCTTAAACAAAAATTAGAGATGTTTAGCATGTTTCATAAGTTTAAGGCATTGGTAGAAAGAGTCTGGTCAACAAATAATTACTCTTAGGTTAGACGATGGGGGGGAATTTTGTTCTTCTGATTTCTCCAACTTTTGTGCACATCATGGTATCAAGCATCAACTTACCACACCTTACACCCCTTAGCAGAATGGTGTTGTTGGGTAGAGAAACCGCACAATCGCCGAGATGGCCCGGTCAATGTTGGAACATATAAATGTTCCAAAGAAGTTGTGGTCAGAAGTAGTCTACACTACTATCTATCTTCTGAACAGGTCTCCCACAAAGGTCGTTAAGAAGAAAACTCTTGAGGAAGCCTGGACTAGTAGGAAGCCTAAATTCACTCACCTGAAAGTCTTTGGTTCTTCATCTTATGTTTGGATTCTAGATACCAAACGCTCAAAACTGGATTCCAAGAGCCAAAAGCTCATGTTCACAGGATACAGTAAAAACCACAAAGCATATTGGTTGATTGATGTAGACATTGATATTCTCATATTCAATTAGGATGGTGTCTTTGATGAAGAATCAAGGCCTTTTCATTTCTCTTCTCATATTTTGAGTCTTGAGGATCAACCTTTGCAGACTAAGAATTTTGGCGTTAGTCTTCTATCAAGTCCACCTAATGGGAGGGATTCAAATGACTTTGACTAGTTGTTGAGTTTCCCAAGCATGCTATTGTACCACCCAAATTTCCCCAAGAAGATGTTGATTTACATCTTGTTGAACTTGTTCCCGCCATACTAGAATGACATGTTGGTAGTAATACTCTCCAACCGAAATGGTCAGCCAAGACTATAGGTGATCTCGATGTCAATGAGCTCATTGAGGGTAGATTAGCTAGAAACAAGAACAAGCAATAGAATACAATAAATTTTGTTTTTATTCAGTTTGTGTTGTATTTTTTGGCCCGCACGTCGAATCTTTGGGCGTCTTTTGCGGATTTTTTTTGCGTTAGGGTTTTCAAGCTTGTGTTTTATTGTTCGCGCGGGGCTTCTCTATGGCTTTTTGCATCCTCTGATCCATTGTTTTTTTATGCGATTTTTGTTCAAGCTTTCATCTTTGACAACCTCCAAATTCACACGACTCTGTTTTTTTCTCTGTTCCACGACTTGAGATTTGTCAAGTTTGTGCACCTTGATTTCAAATCTACACAACTCCTTAGAACCTGCGGCTAGGGTTTTTGTGCCTATCAGAGGCAAATCAACAGTCATCTTTATGTTTCTTTCTGCCTTTTGTCCTATAGTTTTTTTGTAGAAATAAAGATGTGTTTTGATGGGTTTTAATCATTTTTCTCCTTAAAAAAATCCTGTTGGGTTTCAGTAATTTTTCTCTTTAAAACATTCTGTTGGTTTTTATAAATTTCACAATTGTTTTTTTTGGGGGGGGGGGGGTTATAATTTTTCCTCAAAAATTATATCAAGGTTTTACTGTATTTCCTCAAAAAGAAATTTTGTATGCTGATCCGTGTCTTAGATTTTGTGGCAGCTACTTGCTAATGTTTTAGTGGCTGGTTTCGATCAAATTTTCTCCTTAAAAATCATGTCTATTTTTGATCGATTTTTCTCCTCAAAAATTGTGTTTGGCTTTTTCGATTTTCCCCTTGAAAATTATATTCTGGTTTTCTGGTTTTTCTTGGAAATAAATTATGACTGGTGTTGCTGGTGTCATGGGTTTTTGATTTTTTCCGAGAAAAAACACATTGGAGGGTTTTGTTCGTTTTTTCCACAAAAATTGTGGCTTCTTGCAATCTGTTTTGAGTTGTCGTGGTCATCTACAAAAGGGTTTGGCGATTTTTCCTCAAAATTGTGGTTTTAGTTTCACAAGCTGTTCTTGGTATCTCTGGCTACAGGGAGGGACAATTTTTGTTTGTCAACATTAGGTTGGATGGATTTTGATTATCATGGTCATTTTTTTGAAGTTTTGCAGAGTCAGGAAGAGTCTTGACTCTTAACAGTGGGCTTATTTTGCAGAGCGTTCTAAAGAGAAGGGGGCAACTTTCTCTATGCATTCATGACCATAAGGGGGCAGCCTTCTATGCATTTGTGACCAAAAGACCTGCAGATTGTCTTCTATAGGGTTTGGTAGAACAATGACCATTAAGGGATGGTATTAAACTATTGAAATGTTTCTTTAATGGTCATCTTAGTGGCTTTAGGAAGTGTCCATTTCTGTCTTCAATTCACGATTGTTTCATTTAGAAACATCGTCTTTGTAAATATCTATTTAAGGAGCCTTCTTCTCCTTTGTTTAATACATCAATTTACAATGACACTTTGTGTTTGTCAAATGTGTTGCAATCACCAAATAAAGTAGTTTTAGAGTGAAATGATGCATTGACGGAAGTGCAAGAATAAAAAAATGTTTTTATTGTTGAAAACATTGACACCCATTGTACCTCTTGAGTGCGTGGGCTCGCTGCGGGTCTTTCACAGAAGGACCCACAACAAACCTGGGCACCTAGGTGGTACCTTAGGCATGCTTGGGAGTGGACCAATACCGAACCTTGACCTGTGCCATACTGGTATGCGTGAGAGGTGCAAACCAGAGGTATCAATAGCTTAGCTTAAAGACAATGTAAAACCCTATATATTCTCTATTGAGTCTTAACTATCACCATAGTCACTAGCAATTTTTAGTGTGGAGAGGACCCCTTCCTTCTACCTACATCGTCTTGTGACTACATTTAATATATATATATATATATATATATATATATATGTACTTATGGACCCTTATTCATTTAGTCTCTTAACCTGATTTGAAATGTTTTCCTTGCCACTGTCCCCATTTCCTAATCCCATCTGTTGGGTTGACAATGGGTTACTTTTAGTTATGAATATTTGTGCAGGTCTTGATTAAACAGGAAACCATAAATGAGAAGGAAAGCAATGGTCGGTCAGTCCTGTCAACAAAATCTAGTAGGGTAAGCTAATAGAAAGCAGAAATGAAATTTGAGGCTTGAAACAAGAAATTTTCACAATGGCTATAGCTGAGATAATTTGAACAGGGATGATTATATTTAGAACTTGATCTACACTGGAGTAGGAGCGAGTGTGATGCCCACAAAATTGTTTCATCTTGTTGATATTTGTAGCTTCGATCGGATAGAATATTGATTTTACGAGAATAGACAAAATTGTGATACATATATATATCAATATATTGATAATAATAATAATAGATATTATCATTATTAGACATATATATTGATATTTATATTATTGTTATCATTATTATTATGATATATATATAAATATATAGATAATAATAATAATAAAGATTATCATTATTATATGATAATTTTTCTGATTGAATAAACATGACTGTCGATTTAATATATGAATCGAATATATTCAATATTTATAATTATCGACTTATGCATAACAATAACTATCGATTATTGTTGTCGATTCATATTAAACCATCTATTATATGTTTCGGGTCTAAACATGGTGTTAGCAGTCACAAACGGGTCTATGGTTGCAAACGGTCACGCCTATGATAGGCGTGACTCCTTGAGGAGTCACGTCTATCATAGACGTTACTGTTCCTCTCTACCGCAAGACATATAAATACTGCCATTGAGACTTTCAAACGTGCACACAAAAATCGACAATGAAAATACATTGATTAAGTTTCTGCAAAATACAAACTATATAGTATTCAGATTCAACAAAGGTATAAAATCACAGTTACATCCATTAATTTAATAACTTATAGTTTAGATCTGATATAGGTTTGATTTGCATTTACATGGTATCAAAGCCAAGTTAGGAAGGATCCTAGCAGAAATTGAACTTGAGAAATTCAGATTTAAATCTAAAGAACATTACATTCCTCTATGGCAACTGTAATCCGATTCGAAGATAGGCTAGGAGGAAATAACTTCTCATCATGGAAGTTCAGGATTATGATGA
>MU228496.1:1204206-1231320 GCA_018584345.1 Thuja plicata | reverse complement strand
GAAATGAAAAGGCCATGAAAATCATAGTTGATGGAGTTAGAGATCATATCGTGCAAATTTTGACAAAACATGAGACTGCATATCATATGTTTAAGTCACTTGAAAGCACATACGAAATAAATAATTCAGCAGGACCTTGGCTCTAAAGAGAGAAATCAATCATATAAGTATGAACAAAGGAGAATCTATCAACACATACTTTATGAGAATATCTACACTAAGGGATCAGCTATCAACACTTGGATATTGGATTGAAAGTAAGGAGGTAGCACTTATTGCCCTAGATGGTCTACCAAATTCCTGGGAGACATTTGTTGAAGGCATTAGTGCAAGGTCTAAATTTCCAAAATTTGACCGGCTAAGATCAGACTGTCTTCAAGAGGAATCAAGACAGACAAAGAAAGGATTCAATCAGAAGAATGTAGATAAATCTTCATGTCTTGAATACAAATTCTCACAAGAAAGGAAAGAAGAAACACTTCAAGAAGAGGAAAAGCTACCATGGGAAGGATCCATCGAAGAAAGATGTTTCTCACTTCCAATGTTTCAGATGCGACCAGTATGGGCACTATGTAGTCAGATGTCCTGATAGAACCAAGCAAAAAGTGTCATATGACTAAGTAAGAAAGTCCAAAACAGAGCATGAATCCGAGAAATATGTATTCTACTCTGCACTTTCAAATCGTTTATCAAATAAATCCAACACTTGGGTTATAGATAGTGGTTCATCAAGACACATCACGGGGTTCAGGGAACTCCTACACTCCATGGTAGAAGAAACTGACGAGGAAGTGACAATTGGAGATGACTCTGCACATCCAGTCAAAGCTGTTGGAACTTGCACCATCAAATTGAAGTTTGACATCTCTATTCAACTCATTGGAGTATTGTTTGTTCCAGGCATCAAAATGAACTTGGTCTCCATATTTGCACTTGCAGATAATGGATATAGGGTAACCTTCATGGATAGTAAAGTGTTGGCATGGCCAAAGAACTCTACTATTAAGAAAGCTCAAACCATAGGTCATAGACAAGGTTATTTGTATGAGCTATATACAGAACCAAATCTAGCCCTAATTCATGAAATTGCAGACTCTAATGAAATATGGCATAGAAGATTAGGACACCTCAATTTTCGTGCCCTATCTTCCATGGAAAGACTAGTCACAGGTTTACCCAAACTCAAACAATACCATTTAGGGGCATTGAAGCGGTGTGCCTTAGGGGAGAACACTAAGGGGTCTTTTCAAAATAGTTCTAGCAAAACAAATGATGTATTAGAATTAGTCCACTTAGATTTATGTCGACCCATGTCTGTACCTTCCTTAGGTGGGTTTCTATACTATGTAATCTTTGTTGATGACTTCTCCAGAAAGACCTGGATCTATTTCCTCAAATGTAAAGAATCACAAGAGATCCTCAAAAGATTTAAGGAATTCAAATCCCTTACTGAAAACTCTTCTAGAAGAAAAGTAAAAACCTTAAGGACAGATAATGGGAGGGAATATACATAAGATATTTTTAAAGAATTTTGGATAAACGTTGGGATTAAGAGGGAGTTCACTGTACCCTACAACCCTCAACAAAACAGAGTTGCTGAAAGGAAAAATAAAACCATTGTAGAAGCTGCTTGGGCTATGTTACTTGATCAAAACATAGACATCACTTTGGGCAGAAGCCTCTAGTACTGCTGTCTACATATAGAACAGATGTCCTCTCTCCCATATTGATGACAAAACTCCCGAAGAAGCTTTCACTGGTATAAAACCAGACATCAGGCACTTGAGGATATTTGGTTGTCCTATTTACATTCATGTTGCCAAAGAGAAAAGAACTAAGCTAGAACCTTCTGGGAGAAAAGGTATTTTTGTTGGCTATAGTGAAACCTCAAAAGCTTACATAATATATGGGCCTGGTCAGAGACAGATTGAACTAAGTAGAGATGTGATTTTTGAGGAAGACAACTTTTAAAAGAGCCAGAAATTCTGTTGAGTCAGAAATTCAAACTTCCACCATAGACATAGAAGAGGATCCTGGTCCTGAGATTCAGAGGGAGTATCCTGAGGAAGATATAAATGAAGAACAAATCACATCATTGGAAAATCCTAAGAAGAGACCACTCTGGGCTACTAAAACAATGGAAGAAGCGAGAACTTTTGCTGCTCCATCATGGACTTTTCGAGAAAGTAAAGGACCTAAGAGATTCTCTAGTTATGTAGCTTTGATGAGGGAATTCATCAAATCAGAACCTACTAATGTTATAGAAGCTCTCCAGCACCAAGTATGGAAGGATGCCATGATAGAGGAGTATCAATGCATCTTGAAGAATGATGTGTAGAAGATAGTACCTAGGCCAAAAGAGAAATCTATTGTTTCTTTCAAATGGCTATTTAAAATCAAACATGCTGCAGATGGCGGTATAGAAAAACACAAAGCAAGATTTGTAGCTAGAGGATTTTCACAGAAAGAAGGAATTGACTATGAAGAAACCTTTGCTCTAGTTGCTTGATATACCTCAGTCAGAGCAGTTCTAGCCATTGTAGCAGCCAAAGGATGGAAAGTCCATCAAATGGATGTAAAAACTGCTTTCTTAAATGGAACCATTGAAGAAGAGGTCTACTTAGAGCAACCTGAAGGATTTGAGATTCACAATGCAGAATCACATGTGTGTAAATTAAAGAAAGACCAATATGGACTTAAATAGGCTCTCAGAGCCTGGTATGAAAGAATTGACAGTTACCTCATGAGATTAGGCTTCTCAAAGAATGATGCAGACCCAAATCTCTACTTCAAACAAAGCAAAGGTGATATGTTAATATTAATATTATATGTTGATGATCTGTTGATTACAGGAGAAGATCACCTTATCGATCAGTGTAAGAAAGATCTAGCCTCAGAATTTGATATGAAGGACTTAGGTCTATTACACTACTTCCATGGACTTCAAGTCTGGCAGAAATCAGATAGTATTGTTTTGAACCAAGGGAAGTGCACCATTCATATATTGAAGAGATTTGGTATGATGAACTGCAGACCTATGTCATCCCCCATGGAAACAAATCTTCATAAATTAACGGAAGCAACAACAGATTTTCAATCGACAGATCCCACTCTCTATAGGCAGATGGTTGGATCTTTGATGTATTTGGTCAATACCAGACCCGATATCTGCTGTGCTATAAATCCCTTTAAGTCAGTTTATGTGTGAGCCCAAGGAGATGCATCTTGTGGTTGTGAAGCATATAATGAGATATCTTCAAGGTACAGTTAATTATGGCCTAAGATATGAAAAGGTTGACTTAGATCTTCATGGATTCACAGATTCAGATTGGGCTGGATGCGTGACTGACCGGAAGAGCACCTTCGGATGTTGCTTCAGTTTAGGATTGGCTATGATATCGTGGATTAGCAGAAAGCAGGCTTCAGTAGCTCAAAGTTCTACAAAAGCCAAATATATTGCAGCTTCTATGGCTGCTAGAGAAGCAGTATGGCTCAGAAAACTACTTGTGGGATTATTTAGTAAACCTTTGAAACCAACTATCATCCACTGTGACAATCAAAGTTGCATTAAACTTTCAGTGAATCCAGTATTTCATGATATATCTAAGCATATAGAGATTCCTTATCACTATGTGAGAGACATGGTAGAAAGGAACATGATTTAGTTGGAGTATATCAATACATGAGATCAAATAACATATATTCTTACCAAACCTCTCCTCAAAGTGAAAGTTGAACACTTTCGGAAGAATCTTGGTATGATTGAAATGTAAATTTTTGATTTGTACTAATATATTAAAGATGTTTAGTGTGTAAACTTCTTTTGTCATATGAGTGACTCTATGACTTTATCGGCCTACCCATCCTGTGTATATTTCGGAAAAGTGACGACTTTTCAGATAATCAACACTTGTATTTAACATTATAAGGTGACGATCTTATAATGTTCAATAGACTGATATCATGTGACTTGATATCAATATGAGTCATGGATTTGCCATGATTAGTTATGGTAGACATTATGTGACTTAATGTCAGTGCACATACCATAACTGGGATGTATAAGGAGAATGTAATGTTCTCGAGTATATTATATCCTTTAGTATCACGAGATAGGTGATACTATGTATCACGAGATATGTGATACTTCATATCACGAGTTATGTGATATGTGACTACTCATATCATAAGATGAGTGATATATCATAAGTCAGATAATTTTAAGTCATAAGATATTCACAGAGATTATTATGATATTGTTATTTTCCTGAGCTAAGAGGGAGTGTTGATATTTGTAACTTCGATAAGATAAAATATTGATTTTACGAGAATGGATAAAATTGTGATATATATATATATATATATCAATATATAGATAATAATAATAGATATTATCATTATAATACATATATATTGATATTTATATTATTGTTATCATTATTATAATATAATAATAATAAAGATTATCATTATTATATTATAATTATTCTGATCGAATAATCATATGACTATCGATTTAATATATGAATCGAATATATTCAATATTTATAATTATCGACTTATGCATAACAATAACTATCGATTATTGGTGTCGATTCATATTAAACCACCGATTATATGTTTCAGGTCTAAACGTGGTGTTAGCAGTCACGAACGGGTCTATGGTTGCGAACGGTCACGCCTATGATTGGCGTGACTTCTTGAGGAGTCACGTCTATCATAGACGTGACTGTTCCTCTCTATCGCAAGACATAAATACTGCCATTGAGACTTTCAAACGTACACACAGAAATCGACAGTGAAGATACGTTGATTAAGTTTCTGCAAAACACAAACTATATACTATTCAGATTCAACAAAGGTATAAAATCACAGTTACATCCATTAATCTAATTACTTATAATTTAGATCTGATATAGGTTCGATTTGCATTTACACATCTTCTCTGCAATTTCTCCTAAAAATTTAATCTGTAAAATAAAAAATTCTCGAGTGCAGATTTGGAAATTTTCTTTATGAAATATCTGCAAACTTTTGTCAGAAAATGAACAGAATGTGCTCGGTAACATTTCATACCTGATAATGAACACTACCAACAGAGGAGAATAATTATTTTCAAGATCAGACCCGTTCTGATATGAACTAAAATACAGCTCTTGCAGTGCAGAATAGAAAGTATAAAAAATAGATGTAAACGACAATGAGAAACAAAGGAGATACAACACGACAAATCAGGAGGGTGTGCACCAGCTGGATAAGACCAAGCATAAATACACAGATTTTGTTTTATCTTACATTCATTCAGAAAAATACCCTGTGAAATGTGCCAGGTGGAAAGGAAAGTTACAAATGTAGAAGCATTTACAAGTGCAAATCATATAATTTCCTCCTTGCTGGAACTTGATAGATCTTGGCACTTGCTAGAGAACCTGGATTCAACTAGGACAGTGAGGTTTTTTAAGTGGGAGGTGTTGTTACAACTTAGAACATGCATGCACTTCACCGGGGTGTTTGCTGTTACATCTTTTTAGTGTTGGAATATAGCCTTAACATAGAAACCAGGGAGCACACACAAATCAACAGACAGAAGATCAGGAGCTCACGATGATATCATTCAAACTTCAATAAGATTAATTCATTATTAAATGACAATAACAATTTTAAAATTATCTAACCAACTAAGATGAATTATATTCAATTCAAGTCAAAATTTCAAAATTATTTCCCAGCTTCTTAATTTATTGTTTCACTATAAAGGGCTAAGTTGACCTGCAAGGAAATTACCCATGGTTCTAATAGTTCGACAAATAATGAATGAAGTTTCAACAATTTTATTTAAATTCCAGGTTTCCAACAACAAATGAGTGGGGAAAGGGTTGGACAGAATTGAGAGAGTGGGATTTGTTACATTGTTGACCATAATTGACAAGTCAATTTGAAGGCTCTGGATTCCATATTTTACCAGTTTGACCGAAGAAAGAATATAATTGCTGGAATTTATTTAACTTCTGTAGTCTCTTTGCTCGTGAAATGTGCTGCATTGACCTATATAGTTATGTTTGATTGAAAATTTAAAGGTTTGACCAGGCATTGATCTGCTGTAGCTAGAGTTTTACAGCATGATAAATTTCAGAAATTCCTATTTGGCAGAAGTAAATTGAGCACCAGTGAAATCTGCTTGGAGGCATGATTAGTCAATTCACTTAATTGCCATCATATTTCCTCAGTCAGCAATTTTTTCTTGAATTGTCTTCCCAGTCGGTTCCCCTTCATAAGCTTATGTTTGTTTAAAGTTTAGAGATTATCTTATCGTTTTAGTACACCTAACTTCTGTAGACTTTGGTATGATTAGGCCTTTTTTCTTTCCTATGCAAACCTTTATCTATGACTCTCACCACATGGCAGGTTATATAATGGTCAAGCGGAGTTCTTTTAACTCGTTAATGCTACAAACTAAGGATGTAACGGGTAGTTATATTTAGCCAAAATTGACTTAAATTTTCTATACAAAGCCTATGACATCGTGGGACGAAAGGACAGGGAAGCTTGAAAAGTCTACAGGCTAGGTTGTGTGTGCTCTGTAATCCATCCACTTGTTGGGATACTTGCTTGTATGGTTATTGAGAACAAATGCCTGGGATAATAAATCTATACAGGGTAATTTTGACAATTCTAATAGTCTAGCTTATTGACATTTGATAATGCTGTATATTTGCCGTTAACATGTATTTGGTTACTATGTTTAAGTGTGTTTTTGACATGTTTAGCATCCTTGTCATACTTAAAGCTATAGCAGATAAAGTTTGTACCCATGTACCATATTGCAGGTTGATGATGCTGTTGTACTTGCTATGGCCCTACATCGACAGCCAAACCTTTCTCGAGTGGGTCAGGCATTCCCAGGTAGGTTAGTGAATGCTACTGCTTCATATATCTAATGAGTTGCTAGTTGGTTTCTTTTAGTTTTTAAGCTGTTTTTGTTTATTTTCAGCACTTCTATGCATATAGGCTATAAAACCAATTACCAATTCTTCAAATATTAAAAGAACATTGTAGATGCACGTTTCAGAGTAAAATATATTAGGCAAACTAGCGAACAAACCACGATAACTTTCCTATATCCTTCTTTACGTTGAAGGTGTCTCTGACAAAATAGTTTGGATATTATGGAAGAATGTCATCAACATACACTTTGGACCTGTCAGTACTCTAAGAAACAAATTTAGTAACTCCAAAGATTCCTTTAGTCAAAACAAATGAAATGTTTTCTTAATCCCCTGCTTTTGTGGTGATTTCTACATTAGTGAAACTTAGATATTCTATTCAGATTAGAATTGAAGATCATTGTGCAGATTTAGAATGTTGAGTGATGAATAGGTCGGCCATGGAAGAACATGACGACCCCGAAAAACACTTCATCTGTGTAAATATCTTCAAAATGCTAACAGTTTTAATAGAGATGGTGACTGGAGGTTGAGTCAAACATGTAATCTTTTGTTGCATAGTTTAACTTTAAGCAGACAGTAAGCCTCCTCTTCCTTGTCTTGTCCCTAGGGTCTTGTTTCCTTTTGGTCCTTTTCAGTTTTGAGATAATCAATTAATTGAATTAACTAGTTTATTACTCTGCTTAGGTTTTAGTTGGTAAGCCACTATAATATTTTTTGGTGGTGATTAACTAATAAAGGTTTGTTACCTTATTATTTAATTAACAAAGCAAATAATTAGATTACTTTAACCATGTTGATATTCTCCATTCAGCAATCTTTCACATTTTTAAGATTGGTAGTTTTCTCTACTCCTTATCAAGCACATGTTGCTTCCGTGGTGAAGAATGCAGTAATTGGACTCAAAATGTATGTACTATGAATAAACTCCTAATGCTGTTAAATACAAAAATAACTCCTTAATTTTAGATATCATTTCTTTTTTTTAATAGTCTATCAGCTTTGTCCTGAATGAGCTGTTCTTTTTCAGTTTCTATATTCATGCCTTTATATTAGAATTATTGGCTACTAAAGTAGTTTTCAACTTTTCAACATACTAGAATGTCAACACAAAGTGTAACTCATTATCATATGGTTGAGTTTTGAATAATTTTTCCTTATACGTTTGTTGCATTTTATTGATTTTCAGCATATTTCGTTATAGCAAGGGTGTTGCAATCTCTCCTACATTGCCATTGTTATAGCAATTTAAGACATTAATCTTATATTTTCTGATTTAGAGAATGTACCATCTCCTTTTTTTTTCTCTTTTGACGGATTTTAATTCTCATGCATAACTCATCTGGTTTGATATCATGGTGTATTGTTCAACTATGCTGATTCCTAAACATAACCATTTGGGTCCACCTAATAAATTCATTACTCCATCTGCCAAATTGTTTCTGTGAAGTAACATTACATTTTGGTTTAAGCTAGCTACACAATTGTTGGTGGGTTTCCATAAAATTAAGTGGTGGGGTTAGCTTTATTGATGTAGTCTTATTTGATTAGATGAGCTTTGGTACTCAGGGAGATTGTAGTTGGGTTTCTTTCTTTACACTCTTGTAGTTTATTGTAATGAATATGGCTATTGAAGATGCCTTTGTATATTTTCTTTAAAATAATTTCAAAATTATTGATTAGTTTAAAGTACTTATTGTGTTTAACTATTTAGTTATCATTTCACAGTGATGCTTTTATAACTCGTTCTATGGTCCTTAACTATTGCTAGTATTTTTCTATTTTGATAAGTTAGTAATTGTACATTTATTATGTGTGATCAATGGGTCTTCTTGTTTGAACATGGAAAATATCATATTACCTGAAGTTTGTTTTAACTTCATAACCTGATTTTTTTTGGAAGGATATATACTGGCTCTATATAATATGATTGTTGCTGTATTTGTTTTGGAGTATTATGGAAAAATGTCTCAGGCATCAACTTTTCTAAATATCAGTGTAACACGAGCACTCGGGGACGTCGGGATGGGTTCCTGGGATGGGGGGACAAAGGGCTTCAATTTTGGGTCGGTGGGGGGTCAGTGGCAGGGGGGCGGGGTGCTGTATATGATACATATAGTACTTGAAATGCTAGTGATGAAATGATGTATAACAGTATAAGAACTAATAATACCAAATACTTGAGTATAGCAAAATTGCAACATGAACCATTGAACATTCAACATAGTAACATACCCAATACAAAATATCGAATTACCAATTACTATTAGAAATTCAAATTTTCAGCAAATAGAACATTCTGATTTATATTCTTAGTTCTATCAAAAATACCATAAAGATGATTACAATGAGTAGCATGATATCAAAACGAGTAAAAATTTCACTTTTTTTTCATGTCGATGCGTGCTGGCGATGGGGGACATCCAAACGTCCTCGGGACAGTTGAGGGACACCTGGGCGTCCCTTGGACGTCCCGGGGACGTTTGGATGTCCCCATGTCTTGGCGGCTTTGTGGTGGCGAGAGGACTTGGGAACGCCAAGTCCCTGTCTCGGGTGCAGAGGGTAGGGGGGACGTGTCGCCGGGTTGCACTGCTAAATATTGAGGTTGAGGGTGCATTTATAATTTTATGCTTTGTACAGAAGGTTTGTTTTCACCCAGTTTACTTCTAGTACTTATATCTTTGATAGTTATGGATAATTTTGAGCATCAGGAAAAGCTGTATTTGACCCGCTGATGTGAGTACATTTTGGAAGGGGAACGTTTTCGTTCTCTTTCTATATCTAAATCTGTTCTTATTCGCAAAGTGCATAACAACTGCTTTTAGTATTAAAATTCTCTTTGAATTTTTTTTTTGTATTAACCAGAAGCTGTATGATATTACTAATCATTATCTCATATGTAGATATATAGTGGCCAGCTAAAGACAGCACTATGTTTGCCCTAGGAGTAAAAATGTTAGTTCTAGTAATCTTATGCATTTTAAATAGTTGGCTTGGAGAGCTATTTTGACTTCATTTGATATCATACTGTTTTCAAAAGTGGTGTGTTCATTTCTCTCTTGGCATAATATGAAGCAAAAACAATCATTTTATTAGTTATTCGATTTCTAAGTTGTCATGGAAGTAAATTTTTTTGCATATCTCCACACGAACTGCTATATGGTTTGGTTTAATAATGCCTTAAATCTTTTCTTATATTTTTACTAATGGCTGATCATAATATTATTTCCCTTACGTTGAATATGCAGAATTGAAAAATCAAGTCGATAGTCCAAAGCTTGTGGAGGCATTTGGTAAAATAGTCATAGAAACTTGAGTATAATGGCTATGTGCATTTGACCTTGAGTAGTTGTTACTCTGTTTTTATATTATGTGATTTTAAAATTTTTGAAACTAAGAACATTTATAAATCTTTTGCATCTCTAGGCTAACTAATAAACTTTCATGATGTCTCTATATGCAGAGCTGAGCCAAGAAGAGGTTGAAGATGTGCAGTTCAAGCAGGTTTTCATTCATAATCCTAAAACGTTTTTTAATGCTTTTTATTCTGATTGTTTATATATTTTCCTTGGTAGCTTTCATGTACATTCCATAGAAATGTTTTCTTTTTATTTACAAAAGGTTTTGAAACTTGCCCATCAACTGTGTTCTCTATATTTGGATTGGGCAAGGCCGCAAGAGTCTGTTTTAGTGTCACCTTGTACATGTTACTAAGTTCAATATTTGTATGGTGGAACCTTACTTGGTAAAGAAAATATCTTTGTGCTATGATTCTTAGAGGGATCAAATCAAATGGTAGGAGATGAATTGAAGTGTTAATCTTGTTCATTGTTCAATTATTATTGTTTTAATCCATTGGAAAAGTGTTTCAAAGGCCCTTTGCTCCTTTGCTGTTATGCCTAATGATTTATATTGGTGAATTTGATCATACTCATAATAGGCTCATTGAAATTCAACACATACTTAACATGATCTTACTAATCATTATGTAGGACTAGTGCTTCAATCTTTTGCTTCCTCTTTCTTATTATATTGTCTTCATAACTCCAAATGTTGTTAATCCATGGCATTCAATACCTCTTGCACCTTCATGAATGTCAAAATGATTGTGCAAAGAAAATCAAGTCTCAAAAACCTAATTTAGTGTTACAAAATAAAAATAAATTGTAATAAACATTATCTTCTTTGTTTGTACAATTTTAAATTTAAAAACCGAAGTAGATGTAAAATAAAAAATATAGATTGAAATATTAAAATTAAAGTAAATAAAAAATAAAATATTGAAATTTTATTTTGCTACCTCTAACAATTCCAACTTCAAGGACTTGAAGATGGCTTGTGACATGTGATGATTTGTTAGAAATGTCTAAATGTCATCCACCTCAATGTAGGCTTTTGTCCATTCAATTTGGGTTGCAAACCTCTAAATATGTGTCCAAAAACTCGTCTTCACAAATTTTAGCGTTGTTCGTTGTTACTTAGATCATGTTTTGAGTCGTCATTGTCTCAATGGGTTCGTAATGAAGTTTGCATTCTTCATATGATCTTCACCACTACCTTCCTTATAAACCATTGCTCCTCTAGGGCACATTGCAATGACATTAATTATGGCCCTAATTTTACAATCTTTTATCATTTAGAAATGAGGGCATCCTCATTTCGGCCTGTTGATGCTTAGTGGGTTCTAGCACGGTATCCAATTTTTTTTCTTTTTTCAATAAGGTGGTGTATTCCTTTTTCATGGCCACAATTTATCAACCTTTTAGGAGTCTCATTAATCTCCCTTGACATTTCTTGTTAGTTGAGTAATCTTACTAGGATAAAAAGAAGTCTACTAACATAAATTCGATGTACTCCAAAGAAGTCCACTAGCATAGATACTAGTGCTTCAAGCTTTTTGTTCCTCTTTCTTATTAGATTGTCTTCATAAACTCCAAAAGGTTGTTGATTATCATGGCTCTCAATGCCTTTGACACCTTCACGAGTGTCAAGATGATTGTGTGAGGTGAATCAAGTCTCAAAAATCTAATTTAATGTTACTAAAAAAAATCAAAGTTAAAGAGCATCTACTTTGTTTGTACAATTTTAAATTTAAAAATCAAAGTAGATGTAAATAAAAAAATATCTAAGTTGCCGGTTCGGATTCTGGTACGGATGCGGGTTTGAAATGCGCCTAAAAATTATTTGGGTTGGGTTCAGATTTGTTTTGGGTTTGTCCGTACAAGAATATATATATTTTAAATACATAAATAATAATATTATAATATATAATAATATTATTATTATTTAAATTAATATATATATATGTTAAATACATAAATAATAATATTATAATATATAATAATATTATTATTATTTAAATTAATATATATATATATTTTAAATACATAAATAATAATATTATTAATATTATTTAAATTAAAATATAAATAATATACTTATCGGATTAATATTGTTAAACCTTAATACATTAGTTTTAATAATAATAATCATCTATACTGAGGTAATCTCCTTAGCCAGCGAAATTAGGGTTTGCTTAGACAAATGTCGTCAATATGAAGAGACACGATCTCCTGAGAACAAATGTGTCAATTGGGGACGACTGTATATATAATTAGAGATCTTTCAAAGACTTTCAAATTACATCAGAGATCCTCTGCGAGTGCGAGTATTGCTGGCCGACTTGGAGATACTGAATAGTGAACTTATTCATTGACTACTCAGAGTCAAAGCGCTGGAGACTCATAAAAGCATCAGTGATTCCATTTCTGTGGGGTTTAAGCTCTGACAAAATAACAGTTGAGCAAAGCCGGGTCGAATTTGTATGTACAAGCTTCCGATTCACATTGTTTACACTCTGTACAGCGACTCACTCTGAGCAATTGGTGGACAAATTAATTTTTTTGGGGTTAAGAATATTCAATGTCATTTAAATTCACGCCAAATTCTTTTCGGGTTCCTGCGTGCATTTCAAAATTCTTCCAAATTCATCCGAAATTCATCCCGGGTCCCTCTGAGAGACTTTTTGGCGAGTTTCTCAGAGCGCGGCTGACTTTACAACGAATTCGCACCGTACCCGACTTTATGACGAACCCAATCCCAAATTTTGCCTTCAGCGAGCGAATGTGGTAACTTAGAAAAATATAGAGTAAAATATTGTTAAGGTGCTATGAGCATAGGCGCGCTACTCTGCGTAGGCGTGCAACTCTGCACAGGTGTGGAGGGCCTAGGCATGTTGTAGAACTGCATATGGGGAAGAAAAAGAAAGAAAGCTCTTTGACTTTGATTGGCATGGGACCCCACACTCGCTGGTTTCAGGTCGTGTAAGCAGGATGATAATCGTGCTAGGGTATTTTCAGAGCAGATATGTCTGAACACCCCTTAATGGACTCAACTATTCTAGATAATGTGCTTGTTTTCTCAATGGGCAACTTTGAGGTGCAATGAGTAGATGATCCAGCCGAGTTTCACATCACAGATTGAAGTATCAACCTTACTTGTTCTGTGATTGGGAGTCGCTCTCTTCTAATTTGATGCATGAGCAAAGGACCTTCGATTGACCAGTTCGTTGTCTGGATGAAGGTTAATTGGAGAAATCTGGCCTTTCCTGATATAGACGTTCTTGATTTTGCTTTTTCTGCTTTATTCTCCCCTGGAGGACTGTAGCTTTGTAAAGTAGAATGGCCCCTAGTTCTATGGCCATTCGGGTCTTTTCATTGCACTGTGGACTCCCTTCTTTGATCCTGCAACTACTAGGATTTCTACCATTCTAGTCTGGATCAGATTATATAATTTCCCTTTGATCATGTGTGATTCAGGTCTCATTAAGGATATGATTGAGAATATAGGTTCCTTTGTGGATTTGGACTCTACTTCTACTTCCAACTGTAATTATACCAGAGTTTGTGCTATCATTGATAATTCTAAACCAGTATATCATTCTATTTTGATCCATTCTTCTCATGATACCTAGACCCAATATGTTAACTATTAAGGCCTTCCATTCAGGTGCTTTTGCTGCAACAAGATTGACCACAAGATTTCTGGCTGCTCTTCTCTCAGAATAGGCCCTTCAAGGAAGCTCACCTTGAAGAAATGGGTCAAGAAGTCAGGTAATCCTGATGATGATTTTATTTAGCGTAATCATGGGAAGTTTTTTGCTACTCATGTGGATCCTAAGACAACCCTTGGATCCCCTATTGAAACTTCCTCTCCTATGGAGCAACTCTCTATTTGACCCTTTGATTGTCCTATTCCTGTGGCTCTAGAAGTTGTTTCTTCTATTCTGTTGTCTCTTTCCACTTAGCCCACAAGTAATATCTCCACTGCATTGCAACCTTTTCTTTCTTAACCCAAGGATGACTTCCTTGATATTGATCAGGCTAGTGAGGATGCTAATGGTTGTTTTGACTATGAGGGCTCTTACCCTTTTATGGAAGATCTTGATGAGGAATTTCATTTATTATTTATTGCATAAAAAAATTATTTAAAAAAAAATATAGATTAAAATATTAAAGTTCAAGTAATAAAAAATAAAGTATTGAAATTTCAGTTTATTACTTTTAACAATTCCAACTTTAAGAACTTGAAGATGGCTTGTGACATGATGATTTGTCACAAATGTCTAAATGTCATCAACCTCAATGTAGGGTTGTTTCGTCCATTAAAACTATATGCCAAACCTTGAAATTATCAAGTTGACTGAGTAAATGACCAAACTCCAAAACACGTGTCCATATTTCACCTCAAACAATCAATCGACTTTTACATTTTTAGCATTGTTCGTTATTACTTAGATCATGTTTTAAGTCCTCTTTGTCTCAATGAGTGGGTGATAAAGTTTGCATTCTTCACATGCTCCTCAAAACTATCTCAAAAACCACTGCCCCTAAAGGGCAAACTGCAATAACATCAATCAAGGTTCTGATTTTACTATCTTTTTGTTCATTAGAAATGAGGACTTACTCATATTGGCCATTGATCCCTAATGGGTTCTAGTGAAGTATCTAAAGTTTTTCTTTTCTTGGCCGATAAGGTGGTGCACACTTTTCATGGTCACAACTTGAATACCTTTAATGGGCCTCATTAATCCCCCTCAACATTTCTTGTTAGTAGGGTAATCTTACAAGGTTGAAATGAAGTCCAAAAGCATAGATACGATGCACAATGTGGTCATTTGAATTGGTTGCTGCCTCATTTTAAATGCCGTTTCTTATGGGTATGCATTCTTTGTTCTTTCAAAGACAATATTGCAAGAAATGGATTTGTGGCAACCATTATTGGAGTACTCAAGGATGGCCCTAATGATGGCTAGTGGGTTCTTTTCTTTGCAAGGATGAGTTTTTGATCAAGATTTATTATTTTACTGACCACACCGTGTCTGCTTTCTATTGATCTTGATACATGCAATAATTCATCTTCCTTCTTCTATGTGGAAGGCAATGATGCCAATGTAACACATTGTAGAGATTGAGAAAATTGAACAAGCATGTGCTCTCATTGCCTATGAAGAGGGTTTTTTTGTTCAACCATTTTTGAAAAGTGGATGCAATCTAGCCATGCTTTGAATGCCTTTTGATATCATTTGAATGAGAGGAAAGGTAAATTGAAGCATCAGGTCTGTTGTGCAGGCCTCTTGTAGCCTGAACTAGTTTGATAGGACTTTTATTGCCATTGATGCTGATCCCTAGATAATTTTGATTGAAAAACCCGCTAAATTACTGAAACATGATGCGTTCTAGACTAACACATAATACTACTCCTATGAATAGAAATACGAATGTATAGATGTCCAAAGGGCGGAGCTCAATTGGTTCAATCATTGGTTTCTCATAGTGGAGACTGAAGTTCAAATCCCCAAAGTGACAATGAATGTGGAATTCTTAGTGGTGACTCTTGGTCTTCTAGTGATAATATATCAGTTGTTATCTAATTTAAGGAGGTAATGTATTGGTCTTATTTGGACTCAGCTGCTAATTTGAGCCATATTTATAATCCACCTTCAAATATAAACAGATGAAAATATACACGACAACAAAAACATTAACTTACAGATGAACTAAAAAAACTATCAAAGAAATGTGGTGGAATTAAAAAATAGCAATATTGGATAACTTTAAACAAAAATCTGTAGATGAATCATGGAAATAGAGGATGAATATATAATTCAAGTCTTGTGACTTGTATTCTATGTCAAAAAAACTACAATTCCTTTTGTGGAAGGAGGTGGAAATACAGTTTGGAAGGTGTAATTGTTCATTTTCCATTAGTACAAATTCTTTGTGCCATCCTAAATAACTTTTGGTTATTTGGCATTGGTGCTAGGATGTTAGGTTGTCTGGATTTTTGGTTGTGGCTATAAGGAGGGTTTGTGCTTGTGCAGACTTGAAATTAAGATTGGGATGTCTGAGATCTTTTGAGCTGCCGCTTAGATCATCGTCGATGGCTACTTAATTACATTTTTCCGTTGTCTGCAAGTTCCGAAATTCTTTGTGCCATCCTAAAGAGTGTTTGGGTATTTGGTGCTGGTGCTAGGATGTTTTCTTGAGTGTTGGTACTGGCTATAGGTAGTGTTTTTGCTTGTGCTGACTGAAGATAAATGTTGCGACCTCTGTGATCTGAATTGCTACTCATATCATCGTGGATGGCTACTTGATTACATTTTTTTGTTGTATATTTAGTTCTTTTTTAAAATTTTAGGGAGGACTTGTGTTTACCACATAATTGTGTGGTGACTTGCTTATGCATTCTAGTGTCATCTACCTGTATAGGTCATTCTTCAAATATTGACACGATCTTCATCTTTCTCATAAAACTCTGAGGACATAACCCAATTTATTATATTCAATATGGTATCTTTTGTCAATGCCACTACAATTTTTTCTTGCTTCTATTTATTGCAATTAGAAGTTGCTTTTATCAGTGCTTTTTATGTTCCATGTTTTATTTTGTTTTTGTTTTTACTGATGCTGTAACCTTGGATGCAAGATTTTCTTTGAATTTCATTACATACTTGCCCTTAATCTTGTTTAACATGATTTTTACTTGATATTTTCTTGCTTCTTAAAATACTAATTTGAATTTATGCCCAGTGCTAGGCATGTAATTATCAAGGTGCTAGTCATTATTTGCTTATACAACTTATTTCCTAAAAAACTAAGATCATGTTTTTTTTCCATAGTTACTAGGAAACGCATACCTTAAACCTGTCCACTTCTCTACCTATTTGAAACACGATTCTATCTCAGAGACCCATATGGGATGTCTTCAGACATTATGAGACTACAAATGAAGTTTTTGTGCCTCTATAGTCTATATATCTCTCAAAGGCATCTCTGAAAAGTTGGAAATATCCCATAGACTATTCTCAAATATATCACATAAAAAACACTAGGTTTTTGGAAAGCATAGTCACAAGACTCAGGTTCACCTCGAACTCGACATGCTAATTTTTGATTCGGACTTGGATCTGGTGCCCAGACTCGACAAATTGATAAACCATGAAATATATAGAGTTTTTTTAAGGATTTAAATCTTGTTTCGTGCACCCTTAACTACTTAAAATTTAAAGATACAGTAAACTAATCAAGTAGACGCTACTTTGATCATCCATAGACATAAGTATACATTGATCATGAGTATAAATGATAATTTTAAATTTTAGTTGGAGAAAACAACATTGTTAGATCTGTAAATTTGAAATTGTAAATATTGTCAAATGTATACAAATCTCATGGATTTTATAATCCATGGTATCCAAGCAAACATCAACTAAAAATATAAGTATATGGATTAGAGGAGCTTGCATCACGACAAGTCTTGCGTTGGTGTCTAATATAGGTCTTGGATGATGGTGTAGCCATGTTATCTGCTTGTGTCTCAATTGCACCAACATCCGAGGGGTATCCTTGTGTTCTATTTGCTCGTTCTTTTATCCTCCTTTGCCATGGCTACCGCCGCTACCCCCTGACCCACTTGATCAATCCATGCAAAGTTGTCATTGCTAAAGACAAGATCGTCAGTTTCGGTGATCCAATCTAACTGTGGATCAACTTCTGCTAGATTGAAGGGAGATAAGTCAATGCCCAAGATTTGTTTATAATGAAGGTGAAGGTTGTAATGAACATACACAAGATCATTCACCTTTGCACTAATAACCTATTGCACTTCTTGGAGTTTATGTGCTCTAATAAGTCGAATTTTGCTCACATCTTGAAGCGCTACATGGTTGGCTCAAGACAGAAACTGCAATCCTTTAAAGATATGGCACCTTAGCACCAAACTTTTCTCACCAAGCATCTGAAATTAGAAGAAATAAAATAAATCTCATTATCTAATTTTGAGTTTCACTTTCAATATTAATGTAAAAGAGGGAAAGCTTATAATTTTTAAAGTTAGATTATGCCTTTAATAGAGTTTTACTTGGTTGCAATGTTATTCTAGTTGGCTTGTATATGTTCTGTGCAAACAAGTTCAAGTTTGAAGATCTCCATCTTATGGATTTATCTTCGCTCCAACCAAAGAATCAGTTGCCATTTCACTCGTATTTGTTAGAGAAATGTAGCTTCGGTCGGATTATCCTAACCGATGAAATCAAATTGTAATGTCCCAATTTTTAGCAGGTCCAGCGCCAGATCATTATTGCGACCTTCGTGGTCTGTTGAGGTGATTAGGTCATTTGGTGTGAACTTACTATTTATAGTAAGTCACAGTATGTGTTTGACAGGACATTAGAGCAGTGTTGACAGTGTCAGATATGGTGTCTGTGGCAAGATATCCGGATTGATGGACTTACTATCTATAATTATAGTAAGTCACCAGTTGGCCAGTTACTATTTTTGGATGACACTTAGGCACACAGGTTCAGTTGTTGCTCCTGGTTCTTGATGATTAGAGCTATTTGCATATGATTATTTAATTATTTTTACTTCATTAAATAATCATTATTTGTCTAGTTTAATGATTAATTATATGAGCTCATTAAAAGGTTATATTATATTAATTAAAAATGGAGTTATGAGCTTATAATATAAAGTATGCTTTTAAGTGAAAGGTGTGTTGAAGAAGTCTTTTAAGTGAAAAGTGTCTTCATGAAGCTTTTAGCTTTGGAGTTATTTATTATTAATTCAAAGTTATTAAATGAAAGCTTCTAATTGAAAAGTGTCTTTATAAAGGCTCTTTAGTGAAAAGTGTGTTCGAGAAGCAACTTCATAAGGAGTTAAAAGTAAAGAATGTTTTATCCCGCATTGCTAAAAGTACAAGCATTCACTAACTAAAAAGCTATATAAGCAAGGCCATCCTTTCTTTTGAGATATGTAATGAGAATATTTTATGAAGTCATGTTCTCTTGTTGCTGAAAGTCAGTGACTGATTTCCAAGGACAAAAACCTTAGGAAGCTGAAGGTTGAGCACTCTGAATTGGTGAAAGACCCAATGATATTATGCATTGTGAAATGGCTTGATCTAGGAGTCATTATTGAGCTAGAATTGATGGAGTTTGATAGATGGTTGGTTCAGTTTTAGAGTTGAATGGCAGCAGGTTATAGTAATAAATGCCCAGCTTGTAGATGTGATTCAAGGAGCAGAATTGACCATTAATATTAACAGCCGTGTTTGATTTATGCCAGCTCTGGTTCATTCTTGTATCTCACATGAGTCTCATGGAAGCTGCGTTTGATACCTAGGAGGTATCGTTTTTGCTTTTGTGGTTTACATTGCATTCAGTTGGAGCATTGATTGATATCAACACATTGTATGGAGACAACTTGACAGATGCTGATATATATAATTGCCGCATTGTCATTCCAGGTTCCTATTTGCTGTAGTTAATTTCCAGAATTCCGAATTATGTTATTCCATGCTTTGTAATTGACTTAATTACAAAACCATTCGATTACAAACAAAAAATTGCATATACATCCAAAAATCAGAATCCAAACATTGCGTGACAAATGTTTGATGAAATGTCAAACAACCAAAATTGAGTTTTTTAGGTTTTTGAAGACACAAACTAGATTTGGGACAATATCCTAGTTGGAGATATTACACGAACCAGAAGTGGCCTATCGACCTTGAGCATTTGATCCCTACCCTTTTCTATATACTAATCTGATTATTTGCTACGATTATGGTTATCATAATACATGATTAATAATTAGTAAATTAATTATCATGTATATATATACATTTAATAATATATATATATATATATATACACATATATGATTGGGTTTAATATTATAATTATTAATCATGCCATGAATCGATAATATGCATCAATATTAATATTACAGCAAGCATATCGATTTGTTAATGAATGATAAAGAATTAACATCGATCGTTTTACTTTTGGTTAATGAGAACATGTCTCACGTAGACACATGTCTCTACGTGAACCATGTTCACGTAGAGACATGTCTCCCGTGGAGACATGTCTCTTCACAACCTATATATGTGGAGACCGAAATCGATAAGTGCAAAGCAGGGTACAAGTTATATATTATCAGTGACATCATATTATTGCAGATTGACAGTAAACAAGATTGTTATTATTAATATCAATATCGATATCAATATTATTGCAGATCGATATCAACTCATAGTAAATGCGATATTGATACATATCTCAGTTCTATCATTGTGAGATTGTAATAAAGAGATTATCGAACTGTGTAGAGTTTGAGTTGTATTAATAAACATGTACTTCTGCATAAACTGTGAACAAAATTTTAAAATGATAAAATTTGATCATAATTAACATGGTATCAGAGCCAAGTTTAAGGAAGAGCCGATCAGATTTATAAGGAGAGATAAACTAACTACCATTAAATTTTCTAGAATTTAATATTCAGCAAAATGGTGAATGGAGTTAGATTTGAGGACCGACTTGAAGGGGCTTCAAATTTTGTATATTGGAAATTCAAAATCATGCTTGCTCTCAGAGAACATGATTTAAATGCATTCATGGAAAAGGCAATACCTGTACCTAATTAAGATGATGAGAAACTTCAATGGACGAAAAACAACAACAAAGCAACGAAGATGTTAGTGGATGTGGTGAAGGATCACATAGTTCCAATCATCTCCAAATTAGATACAACATATCGCATGTTCACAACGTTGGAGAGCATGTACAAAATAAACAACACAAGCAAGGCCCTTACTCTGAAGCAACAACTGCATCATGTGAAAATGAACAAGGGTGAATCCATTACATCTTATTTAATGAGAATAATAGAGTTAAGAGATCAGCTATCCACCATAGGTCACACAATTGATAACAAGGAGTTAACCATGCTAGCTCTCAATGGACTTCCAACATCTTGGGAAGCATTCATTCAAGGGATAAGTGCTCGATCTAAACTTCCAAAGTTTGATCGTTTAAAAACTAATTGCATTCAAGAAGAGTCAAGGTTGATCACAAGAGGGATCATTCAAAACTCCACTAATGAAGATATTCAAGTTCTAAATTCTCATTCTCACAAGAAGGGTAAGAAGGGAAACTTCAAAAGAAAGAAAGACAAAGACTAACGGAAAACGCTCATTCAAGAGGGACATGTCTAAAGTACAATCTTTTAGATATGACAAATATGGTCACTATGCGATAAAGTGTCCGGACAAGCCTAAACCTCAAGCCTCTATTGCTGAAGTTAGTAAGGTGAGCTTGGAAAAGGACTTTGGAAGACTTGTATTTTATTCAGCTTTAGCAAGGCATGTGTCTACCAACCTTAATACTTGGGTCATAGATAGTGGGGCATCTCGTCAAATCACAGGATTAGAGAATACCTAGATAACTTGGTGGAAAATTCAGATGAGGAAGTTACCATTGGAGATGATTCTAACTACCCTATGAAAGGAATCGAAACTTGTACTATACAATTAAAAGCAAGCATCTCTCTTCAGCTAACAGGTATATTATTTGTACTAGGTATCAAGTGAAACTTGGTTTCTATATCAGCCCTTGAAGATAAAGGACACCAAGTTACCTTCATGGATGGTAAAGTTCTAGCATAGACCAAGAACTCAAATATCAAGAAAGCTCACACCATAGGAGTTTGACATGGATGCTTATACAAGCTTTGCACCTCTCCTTTTCAACCCCTAATTCATGAATCTTCATATTCATGTGAGATTTGACATAGAAGATTAGAGCATCTCCATTTTTTGTGCCTTACCTTCAATAGAGAAAATGGTGACATGTTTACCTAAACTTAATCAAGTACATGAAGGAACTTGCAAAGGATGCGCCTTGGGAAAGAACACTAAAGGCACCTTTCATAGTATTGAAAGTAGAACTAAACATGTGTTAGAACTCATTCATTCTGATTTGTGTGGACTTATGTTAGTAACCTCTTTAGGAGGATTCTTGTACTATGTTATTTTTGTAGATGACTATTCTAGGAATTTATGGATATATTTTTTGAAATGTAAAGGTTTGATGAAGTCCTTATGAGGTTTAAGGAATTCAAGGCTCTAGTAGAAAATATGTCGGGTAAAAGAATCAAAACCTTAAGATCAAATAATGGGGGGGAATACACCTCTGATAACTTCAAATCTTTTTGTAATAATGCTGGGATTCAGAGGGAGTTTACTGTTCCTTATAACCCTCAACAAAATGGGGTGGTAGAAAGGAAAAATAGGACAATTGTAGAAGCAGCCAAAGCCATGATGCATGACCAAAACCTCAATACCTCTTTTTGGGCTGAAGCCTCTACTGCTGGTGTCTACATTCAAAACAAATGTCCTCATTCACTTTTGGATAACAAAACTCTTGAAGAAGCATTTATAGGAATAAAACCTGATATAGGCCACTTGAGAATCTTTGGTTGTCCTGTTTACATTCACATACCCAAAGAAAAGAGATCCAAACTAGAACCCTCAGGCAAAAAGGGAATATTTGTTGGCTACAGTGAAACGTCTAAAGCCTATAGGATTTATATTCCTGTACAAAAATTAATTGACCTAAGCAGGGATGTAATCTTTGAAGAAGATGTTGCATTCAAAAGATCCAAGGACATTCATGAGATAGACTTTGAAGATTACGAGTCACCCCAAAATATAGAAGAGGACCATGGTTCTGAGATCCAGAGGGAGACTCTTGAACTTATGGAAGATGATAATCCACAAGAGCATGTGGATCCTGCAGATGAACCTAGAGACATTATTGTGAACCGGAAAAGACCTCTATGGGCAAGGAAAATGATTCAAGTGGCTGAGAATTATGCAACACCAAAAGGAACCTTCAAGGAAAGCAAAAGACCTCATAAATACTCCAGCTATGTTGCCTTAATGAGTGAAATCATCAAATCAGAACCTTCTAGTGTTGAGGAAGCTTTCAAACTTCAAGTTTGGAAAGATGCCATGATAGAAGAATACCAATCTATTCTTAAGAACAATGTTTGGCACATTGTACCTAGACCAAAAGACAAATCAGTAGTTTCATCTAAATGGCTTTTCAAAATCAAATATGTTGCAGATAGCAGTATTGAAAAATATAAAGCAAGATTTGTTGCTAGAGGCTTTTCTCAGAAGGAGGGAATTGATTATGAAGAAACATTTGCTCCGGTTGCTCGATACACCTCCGTCAGGGCTGTGATTGTTATTGCCGCATCAAAAGGATGAAAAATTCACCAAATGGATGCGAAAACTGCTTTTCTTAATGACATAATAGAAGAGGAAGTGTACCTGGAGCAACTTGAAGGATTTGTAATACATGGTGATGGTTCTCATATTTGCAAATTAAAGAATGCTCTATATGGTCTTAAATAGGCTCCTCGAGCTTGCTATGAGAAGATAGATCACTATCTTTCAGGCTTGGGCTTCTCCAAGAATGATGCAGATCCGAATCAATACTTCAAGGTAATTAATGGTGAAATGTTGATTCTCATTCTTTATGCTGACGACTTATTGATTACAGGAGAAGACCATCTCATTACCAAATGTAAACAAGATCTAGCATCTGAGTTTGAAATGAAGGATCTGGGCCCTCTACACTACTTGGTTTAGAAGTATAGCAGCAGGCTGATGGTATCACTCTAAATCAAGGGAAATACACTATTGACAATCCGAAAAGGTTCGGAATGATGGATTGTAAACCCAATGCAACTCCTATGGAAACAAACTTACATAAGTTCAGAGAAGCTGCAACAAAGTCAGAATTGGCAGACTCCACTCTCTACCGGCATATGATTGGATCCTTAATGTACTTGGTCAACACTAGACCAGACATTTGTTATGCAGTAAATGCACTTAGACAGTTCATGTGTGAGGCAAGACAGTTACATCTAGTTGCAACAAATCACATTATGAGATACCTGCGTGGCACAATTGGATATGGTCTAAAATATAATAATGTAGATCAAAATTTGCATGGATAGACCGCTTCAGATTGGGCTGGAAGTGTAGTTGATCGGGAAAGCACTTCAGGGTGTTGTTTTAGCTTAGGATCAACTATGATCTCCTAGTTTAGTAGGAAGCAATCTTCAGTTGCACAAAGCTCCACACAAGCCGAGTACATTGCAGCATCCATGGGAGCTCGAGAAGCTGTATGGCTGAGGAAAATTCTCGTAGGATTGATTGGACAATCCATGGATCCTACTATTATTCACTGTGACAACCAGAGTTGTATAAAGCTTTCAGTGAATCCTGTGGTCCATGGCAGATCAAAGCATATAGAAATTCCCTACCATTATGTTAGAGACATGGTGGAGAGAAATGTTATCTAGTTGAGATATATTAGTATAGGTGAACAAACGACAAACATTCTCACCAAGCCTCTCTCCAAGACAAAGGTTGAATACTTTTGAGGTAAGCTTGGTATGGTAAAAATGCTATCTCATCTGAGGTTGAGCCTTAGCAATATAATTCGTTGTACTAATATATTCTAAAGATGTTTAATGTGTAAACTCTTTTATTGTCATGTGTGTGACTCCATGACTTCATGGGCTCCTATGAACATCACTGAGAGATGATGATCTTTCAATGATGAACACTTGTATTTCTGGTTATTATTGTAAGGTGGCGACTTTACAATATTTGACTACACTATCATGATGGATATCATGAGACTTGATATTCGTGGACATCTCATGATAGTTAATATCTCTTAAGTAATATATAATTATGGTGAATATCATGAGACTTGATATCCATGGATCCTACTATCATTGATTGTGACAACCAGAGTTGTATAAAGCTTTTAGTGAATCCTATGTTCCATGATAGATTGAAGCATATAGAAATTCCCTACCATTATGTTAGAGACATGGTGGAGAGAAATGTTATCCAGCTGAGATATATTAGTATAGGTGAACAAACGACAAACATTCTCACCACGCCTCTCTCCAAGACAAAGGTTGAATACTTTAGAGGTAAGTTTGGTATGGTAAAAATGTAATCTCATCTAAGGTTGAGTTTGAGCAATATAATTTGTTGTACTAATATATTCTAAAGATGTTTAATGTGTAAACTCTTTTATTGTCATGTGTGTGACTCCATGACTTCCTAGGCCCCTGTGAACATCACTGAGAGATGACGATCTTTCAATGATGAACACTTGTATTTCTGGTTATTATTGTAAAGTGACGACTTTACAATATTTGACTACACTATCATGATGGATATCATGAGACTTGATATTCGTGGACATGTCATGATAGTTAGTATCTCTTTAGTAATATATAATTATGTTGAATATCATGAGACTTGATATCTATGGATGGCCATAATAAATAATATTACTGAGATACTCATGAGGAATATTATGTGACTTAATATTTGTGGATATGCCATGAATAGATATTCTTATGGTAGGTATCATGTGACTTGATGCTAGTGCACATACCTTAATGGATATAGTGAGTTATGGTGAATATCACATGACTTGATATTCGTGGACATGCCATATTCTTGATATTATGGTGAGGTGATATCCTTAACTAACACAAGCTTATGATGAATATCATGAGACTTGATATTCATATACTTTAACTTCTGATACCACGATAAGGTGATATCTTTCCCACAATAAATGGATCTATTGTGCCTACATTATGGGTAGAAGTTCTCCCTAGCTAAGAGGGAGTGTTAGACAATTGTAGCTTCGGTCAGATTATCCTAACCGATGAAATCAAATGCATAAGTGGCCTATCGGCCTTGAGCATTTGATCCCTACTCTTTTGTATATACTGATCTGATTATTTGCTATGATTATGGTTATCATAATGCATGATTAATAATTAGGAAATTAATTATCATGTATATATATATATTATTAAATATATACATATATGATCGGGTTGAATATTATAATTGTTAATCATGCTATGAATAGATAATATGTATCGATATTAATATCACAGCAAACATATCGATTTGTTAATGAATGATAAAGACTTAACATCGGTCGTTTTTGTTAATGAGAACAAGTCTCACGCAGGGACATGTCTCTACATGAAACATGTTCACGTAGAGACATGTCTCTTCACAACCTATATATGTGGAGACCGAAATCGTATCTCGCTATGTAGAAAAATCGATAAGTGCAAAGCAAGGTACAACAAATTATATATTATCAGCGACATCATATTATTGCAGATTGAAAGTGAACAAGATTGTTATTGTTAAAATTGTAGCATCGATCATATAAATTGTAATAATACATAAATTATGAGATATATTTATATATATATATATATATATATATCAATAATAATAATTATTAATAATGATATTAATACTTATTATTATATTTATATATTTTTATTATAAATATTATTATTACTTTAATATAATAATAATAATTATTATCATTATTATTATTGTTATATAATAATAATGATAATAATTATCATTAATTATATGTCTGTTCGAATACATATCAACTAAGAATGTCGATTGAAGAATATCGACTCAATGACCGATTAAAGAATTACCATTGAAGAATATTGATTAAATAATTAAACATTAATTATTATATTGCTGGGTGTAACGTTTTATACATTAAAGATAAACAAGGTTTGAATACCGATTATTATCGGTTCAATGCATACGTGAATGTCATTAGATGACGGGGCAAGTATGAAGAGCCACGTCTCTAATGGACGTGACTCCTTAAGGAGTCACGTCCATTATAGACGTGGCCCTTCACTAATTTGTTTACCTTATTTAAAGC
>MU228496.1:1131519-1190752 GCA_018584345.1 Thuja plicata | reverse complement strand
CTGCCCAATCTGAATCTGTAAAACCATGAAGATCCAGTTTTACATTCTTGTATAATAGACCATACTCAATGGTCCCACGAAGATATCTCAAAATATGCTCAGCTGCACTCATATGCAATTGTTTAGGCTCTACCATAAACTGACTTAGAGCATTTACAACATAACAGATATCAGGTCTAGTGTTAACTAGATACATAAGAGATCCAATGATCTGTCTGTATAAACTAGCATCTGCTGCCTCAAAACTAGCCATGGCTTCTCTTAACTAGAGAAGGTTGGTATCCATAGGTGTGGACATTGGTTTACACTCCATCATACCAAATCTCTTTAGATATCAACAGTATATTTCCCTTGATTCACAATAATCCCATGAGATTGTTGCCACACTTCTAAACCAAGAAAATAATGAAGAAGGCCTAGATCCTTCATTTCAAATTCCTTTGCAAGGTCTTGCTTGCAATCTGCTATAAGGTATTCTTCTCCTGTGATTAGGAGATCATCTACGTATAACACCAATATCAATAAGTCTCCATCTGATATCTCGAAATAGAGATTAGGATCTGCATCGTTCTTTGAAAATCCTAGATTTTGAAGATAACGATCAATCCTTTCATACCAAGTTCGAGGAGCTTGTTTGAGCCCATATAAAGCTTTCTTAAGCTTGCACACATAAGATTGTTGAGCCTTTGTAACAAATCCTTCAGGTTGCTCTATAGACACTTCCTCTTCAATTTCTCCCTTTAGAAATGCAGTTTTAACATCCATTTGATGGATCTTCCAACCTTTGGAAGCTGCAATGGCAATTATTGCCCTAACTAAGGAATATCGAGCAACGGGAGCAAAGGTCTCCTCATAATCTATTCCTTCCTTTTGAGTGAACCCTCTGGCTACAAATCTGGCTTTATGTTTCTCAATACTACCATCCGCAACATGTTTAATCTTGAATATCCATTTTGATGATACCACGAACTTGTTCTTGGGTCTAGGAACAATATCCCACACATCATTCTTCATTATGGATCTGTGTTCTTCAGACATTGCATCTTTCCAAGCCTGAATTTTAAGTGCTTCACAAACAGAAGAAGGTTCAAAATCTATAATCTCACTCATAAATGCAGCATAGTTAGTATACCTCTTAGGTCTTTTACTTTCTCTGAAAGTTCCAGCAGGGGCTGCAAAGTTGTTTGCATCTTCCAACATTTTGGTGGCCCACAATGGTCTTTTCTTGTAGATGGAAGTGCTAGATTCACTTATAGGTATTGGATCATACTCAATAACATCATGATACTCCCTCTAATTCTTAGGAGGGTTGGATTGAAATAATTCATCACATGCTATATCTTTAGAGGTTGAGAATGCAAGGTCTTCTTCAAATATAACATCTCTACTCAACTCAATATGCCTTTGTCTGGAACATAGATCCTATAGGCCTTGGCAGATTCACTATATCCCACAAATTTTCCCTTCTTTCCTGATGGTTCCAATTTGGTTCTCTTTTCTTTTGGAACATGAAAATACACAGGACAACCAAATATCCTAAGATGACTCACATTAGGTTTGTTTCCACTAAACACCTCTTCCGGAGTCTTATTGTTCAATGCTGAATGAGAACATCTATTTTGAATGTAAACCACAGTGTTGGATGCCTCATCCCATAGTGAAGTATGAAGATATTGATCATGTAACATAGCCCTTGCTGCTTCAATTATGATTCTATTCTTCCGTTCAGCTATTCCATTTTGTTGAGGGTTGTAAGGAACAGTGAACTCCCTCTTAATCCCTGATTCTATACTAAAAGTGCTAAAGGTTTCACAAATGTATTCTCCACTATTATCTGTTCTAAGAATCTTTATCCTCTTGTTTGTAAGATTCTATTAGAGCTTTGAACTCTTTGAACTTGTTGAGAACATCGACAAATTCCTTGTTCTTAAGAAAATATATCCAAGTCTTTCTAGAAAAGTCATCTACAAAGATGATGTAATAAAGATATCCACCAATAGATGGTACAGACATGGGTCCACAAAGATCAAAATGTACCATTTCCAATATTTCCTTAGTCTTGCTTTCACTATTAGGGAAAGAGGATTTGATATTTTTCCCTAATGGACATCCTTTGCACACTCCTTCATGTCTAGGAGACAAATGTGGGAAACCTACTACAACTTTATCCATAGAAGATAATGTTTGGAAATTTAGATGCCCTAGCCTCCTATGCCATAAATCACATGAGTAAATTGATTCAACCATTAAGGCTTGAGATGAAATAGTATCAAGTCTATAAAGACACTCATGTCTTAGCCCTATGGTGTATGCTTGTTTCAATGTTGAATTTTTGGTCCAATCCAAAACTTTCTCATCCATAAATGCAATCTTATAACCCTTATCCTCAAGTGCTGATATAGAAACTAGGTTTCTCTTTGTGCCCGGAACATATAGGACTTGAGATAGTTGTAGGGATATGCCGGACTTCATTTGAATGTTGCAATTCCCAAAACCTATAATTGGATATGAGGTGTCATCTCCTATGGTAACTTCTTCCTTAATGTTTTCTGAAAATGAATCAAAGTTTTCCCGGGACCCGGTGATATGCCTTGAAGCTCCACTATCAATAACCTAAGAGTATTTATTTGAGGTTTGGGTAGACAAGGCTGAATATAGGGCTGGATTCTCCATGTTTCAAATCTTAAAAGTTTGAGACTGTTTTTCCTAATAATCTGAATATGATCTTTTACTCTACCTAGGCTCTGATACCATGTTAAGATTTTCAGATCAATGCTGGGAAAAGAACAATCTATAGATGGCTTTTAAAATTTAAACAAAGTATCATAGTATTCACAAATAGGGTGGAAATATAGTACCCGATTTGATCACCAATTGTGCTTGAATTCCAATGGATAAATCTGCCTTTATTGCAATGTCCAGGTGCTGATATCACAGGTCCGATTTCCAGCCCCAAGTTGATGTAATTTGGTTCCTTTTAATATGCGAATTCAAACCCTTGAATTCGCACTACAAATCAGATCTGAGTTGTCTTTCCAAATATGCTATAAGAATGGTTTGATATTCGCAATGGCTGGAGGAGTTTGATGTCAAGAAGTCTGATCCAAATTCGCCCCTATTTGTTCTTTGATTCTGCCCTAGATTCGCATGGTTATTATATCAATGTTGCTGCTCCAATTTGTATAGTCATTTGCCTATTTCGCTGCCCAACAATAGAACAAGATCCAAGACAAAATTCGCTCCAATGAGTAGAAGAATAATTCGCTATATCTGATTCTAGGAGAAGAAATACATGTTATGTTTTTGATGATTTCTCTCCTAGAATCAATTGAATATATATGGGTTTGTAACTAATTTTACACCTTCCCAAGAGTGCCGACTTGGCCTATAATGGGCCCTTAATTAACTAAAACCACATATATATAATTACTTGCATTTTATAATAATTACTCATTATTATAAAATCGCACAAGTAATAAAAGGGTGAAATTAATAATATTTAATTATTAATTCATTTTTCCAATTTGATCTTTAGCTGAAAGGCTATAATATTAACATCTTGTACCTCAATATCCTCTAACAAAATAAAGTAGTTGGTATATCTAGTATCCATAAGCTTGAGGAATTCCTTCCTCGTAAAAGTCCTAAATAAATCAAGTGAAGTGTGATGGTAAAAGTCCTAAATGCAATAACAAGTAAAAGTCCTAAATAAATCAAGTGAAGTATATGGATACCATTTCTTGTTATTGCATGTAAAACATCCCTGCAAGATTAATAGCCCTATCCTTTCCTTTGGTAGAATGCTCTCCCCTTTGACTTTAAACATCTATGGTTTCGGTAGAAATTGAAATACTACGCTGCGTAGTCTCTATTGGCATTCTCTTATTTTGTATCTTTCACTTCATATACAACCACAACTAGGGTTATTTTTTGCACGACCAGTTATATAGATATGGGGCATCTCTAAGAAATTGGGTAAAAAATAAATTGCGGCACCCCAATCTAGAAGAAGCTAGATCAACTGGATGGAGAATTCTATGTGGGCATAGCTTTTGATTCAATAGGCCCATATGGCGAGTTCTAGATGCGAATTGAATTTGGGCTGATACAGACTTCTTTATCCTTATAAATTGAAACATCATCACCACATGCCATGAGTGGTCCACCTACCAATTAAGTTATCTAAGTAGAATGGGTTTGCATGATGGCAACAAAGCAGTAAAATGAAAATGAAGTATAATGGAAAACTTGACCCGGAGGAACTAAGTGGTTGATAACAATAAGACTCCACAAAATGCGTATTGATATCCAGTCGCTTAAAATAGCAAAAATCAACCACTGAAAAACTTTCCAAGTGCACCAAAACACATACAAAGCTCATAGACTGCCCTTAACAACACATTTACAGTCCAGCCACATGAAAGGATCTCCTTTCACGATGCAGGAGCGTGCAGATCAACAAGTGATCCTGCATCACCCAAAACATGGCAGTTTGATTTAGCAAAGAATTTAATGTTGGTTTTGTTTTGGGTTCTTACAAAAAAACATATAAAACTCAGATATATATTGTTGTACTCTAAAAACAAGAATATTAGAGCCAATATACACCTTTCCCAATATTTTTAATATACCTAAATATTTATAAACATTATACAATATTAATGAAGTATAATATAGTAATAAAATAATAATCAAAATTAATATTAATAAATATTACCATATATATATATATATATTTTATTGAATAAAATGCAAATTACAAAGTTAAATTGCAGTTGTGAACTGCATAAGAAGACTAAAAACTACAAAACAGCAGCTGAATATTACATAACAGCAGCTGATCATTACATGACAGCAATAGTAACATACTAACAACTATAAGAAACTAGCTGAACATTACAAGACAGCAATAATAACAACCATAAGGATATAACTCAGCTGTTCCCATTTTTACTGTCTCAAGCTTCAGTAAGACACATCTCTTGCCTGCTGTTTGCATTTCCTTCAGAATGTTTATCCTTCAAAGCACAATCCAAATGAAGACCAAAACATATCCTGAAACCAACACCTTTCTTCGAATATTTATGAAAACAAAATCAAGAACTAACAAGTATTCCATCAGCAATGACACAGACCAAGAAATTAATCTTGAAAAGAAGGCCTGAGGTGCTGAGCCATGACTACCTTCCTTTTGCCGAGCAGTAGCCTAACCTGAAGTTTGATTTGCTGGATTTGGAAGTCAATCTTTAGATTAACTATTTAACATTAATTATTAAAAAGATTTAAACTCTTCATTATATTAGATTCCAATTTATCTTTAATTTACAGGTTGAGATTGAACCTTGAATAAGTTGAGTATTACAAAGTTCACGTGTATCTGTGTTTCTTGTTCTTTTCTATGCACGTGGTAACAAGTTTAATATACTATATTTGAAATTTATTTTGCATAAATGTATGCTAGTTTATTAAGGAATTTGTATTAAGTTCCGACATAAGTTGAGATTGAAACTTGAATAAGTTGAGTTAAACATTGCATTTTTTTTGTGTTTCTTGTTCTTTATTATGCATGTTGTAATGAATTTAATATACCATATTCTGGAATTCGTTTTTCATAAATGTATGCTGGGTTAGTAAGGAATTTGTATTGAGTTATCTTTGTTTGTGACACACTTGTTTTTGACATGCTTGTTGGGTCTAATACTTTGGGTTTATTACCAGTTGTACGTGGTCTACTAGAACTACGGAAACTGGGGATAGAAGATCAACTGTGGGAAGCATCTCGCAAGGAAATTGAAATGGAAGTCAACAATCAGAAGAGCAACACAGACACGGAAGCAGCAGCCACATGACTAAGTAGGTTTTTTTTCGCCATCACTCAAAAATCATAATTTTAGAATCCTTTACCTGGTTACCATAATATGTTGATACTTTATAAACACAGACTCTGGCTTTGATTTCGCAGATAGCTAGAAAAACCGTTGGAGGTTTAAAGATTAGAACCATTGTTGAATTAGTTTATGAATTGTATGCAAATATGTGCTTCTCTAATGTAAAATATCAAATTTCATATTCCAACAAATTTTATAATAGCGGACTGTTCGAGCCGTGCAGATAACCGCTGTTTGGTTTGCGATTCCAAAACTTCAAAGAACTCTTAATGTAATGTGTTTGTAAATTTGTCATTCATAGGCAATTCTGAGTTTTGTTGACACAAGGCCTTGAGCATATGAGAAAATATTCTATGATGAAATCTGGCTATAATCGCAAAAACTTTATTTTCACAGATGGTTCCTTTTATGGGATGTCTTCTAAACTCTACATTCTTGAGGGCCGAATCTGTTCAACATTCATTATCTTTAGAGATGCTCGATAGTACTGACCGAATGTCTGGCATTATGTTATTGTGAAAGTTCATTTTCATTCACTTTACTGATTCATTTTATTCACTAAATAAACTGAACGTGTCCTATGTAGTTTTCAGAAATGCTTTGAATGAAGGGTACATGAGTTGCGGCTTCCAATTTGTTATCTCCTATTATGTTCTAAATGGATTCAATATGGCAAAAATTTTCATGGAAATGGTTTGAAGGATGTCTTTCTTGTTGCATATATATTTATTTCTTGAATTCTTCTATTACATCGGAACAAAGATTAGTGTACTGATTTCAAGGCACGTTATGTTATTTCAAAGAATATGGAAGACTTCTTTTTTAGTTTTATAAACAAGTGGAAAGACAAAATTGACAATTAATGTTCGTTGAATTAAGTTGTATGTGGCAGCAGGATGGGAGCAATTGTGCAAAAAACTGGAAGTTGAAGTTTGGGTGTGCTTGGTAGCCTTCATTCAGAGCAGGAAGAAACTTGATGACCCTGTGATTAGAAGATGATTTTCTACAGTATTTTTGAATATAATGGTAGTAATATGCTTTCTATTTTCCAATAGGATTTCCCCTTGAAATTAGAGAATCCTTTTGAAGCTGGTATATAAATAATTAAGTAGTATGTTTAATCTACACCTATGTATACTCTATTTATCACTTCTACCTTCTGTCTTCCTGCCTTTGGCCATAAAATAGAAGAATTGCTAGTAAAGAATTACTGGCAATCAACTAAAATGGTTTCAATGTGGCATGCCCTTGAATTCTCAACGAGCAGGATAACTTCAACATAGTTTGATGAAGACTTTCCAAGTATTATTTAGGACTTTTTAAACTCTCGAGTCCCTGAGCTAGCTGAGTTGAGTTGACAAGACTCCATGCCGAATCTGGCCAAGTCTTGGAGAGTACTCAGCTGAGTCTTTCTCCAAGACTCTCCGAGTCTCAGGCTTGGACTCCCAAGTCTTCAGCTCAGACTCTTTTGTCGGGTGCTAGTACATAACAGCCACTCTTTTTTAAGTGAGAATTCAACTTTTTTTGGGTCATTCTTTGCTCTTATTTACCCATTTCACCTAGTGAAGCATCAACATAGCAAGATGATTGTTTGAGAAGAATTTTTTTTAGCATTTGAAGTTGATCAAATCATCAAACAGAAGCAACAAAATTGGATGCAATGGAGGAAAAGGAAGACACTGAAGAAACATCTATCATTATTTTGATATTAACTTGTAGTTCAAGGCTTGAAAAATTTACACTAGGAGGTGAAAGACAATGATGTAGATTGTATTTTTTTTTCCATTTTGACGTATCATCATATTTAAATAGTTATAATGTTGTTATGTATTTATTACTTATAGTTTTGTTATATTACAGTGTTTAGTTTGACTTTGAATTTTTGAAACTATTGCAATGTATAATTTGACTTCGATACTATGAAACTTCTAATTTTGAGAGCTTGAGGATCATGTGATATGTGATAGTTGTTGTCCCTATTTTTTTTTTCGGAAAATTGGACAACCCTACGCAATTTTCCATGAATTCGTAGTTAAAATTCTCTAAGCTAGGCATTCTTAAGATGTTTTTCAAAGACGATCGATTATATCTTGAATTGGCCTAAGTTTCTCATCCTACAAATGCCATTTTCAGAGATTTCCGTCGAGCTTTCCTATGTTTTTCTTGCAAAATCAAGCTTTTCTTTCCTGATTGCAAGTACTCGATTTTTGGAAATCTCAAGTCTTTGATTGATTTTTCTTGTTTTGTTTATTTGTCTGTCTTTATTTTCGTCCTAGGTCTATTGCTTTTTAAATCCTGGTTGTTTCGAGCTATCGCAAGCTTAATTCAGAGCTATATTCTAAGAGAAAATAAAGAATTAAGTTACCTGCAAGTGGGGTTTTAAAGCCTAATTGTAAGTTATTGTTTTTTGTTTAAAAGCTTGTGATATGAAACCAAAAGTCCACCATAGGCTTCTTAAGTCATTTAGTTGTGCTTTTTATGAGTCATCGCATATTGTTTTGGGTATCATTCATTGGCAATTAGGGAATTAAAGTCAACCATTACATTTTTGAAAGGAAATGTGTAACTTTAATGGAATTTTACACACGTCTTCTCTAAAAACATTAAAACTTACATCGCCGATGGTAAAACTCGACCTTATGACTAGCGTCTGCATTTTTGGAGGAGTTTTTATTAAAGTCGTGCTTTTAAAAGTCAAAGACATAAGCATCTCTCCTTCTCAAAAACGCGAAGACATTTCAAAGCCTTGTAACGCCTCTTTGAAAACACGACCATTCTTGGAGTCCATGGTTTCGAATTGCATTCTTTTCTAGCTTGTAGATGCAGACAAGAAGCCTGACGCCATGCATATAGAGCAAGTCCAAAACTTTTTTTTAGTTGCATTACTTTTCCTAAAGTGCGTCTCCTGCCCTAGGCATTGTTTTTTGCAATCACTGCAAGTCGGCTTGCAATGCACAATTCGAACCATTATTTGGAGTTTGAATGAGTCTTGGAGCTGCTATTTTCAAGCATTTCGTTTTGTTCTCTTGGCCATTTGTCAAGAAATCGTCAAAGACTGCAAAATCGTATTGATGGAGGAGAGTTCTAACACATTTTGGCTTATATTTCTCTAAAAACGTTTATATAGATCCACGAGTTGAGAGATATTCATCCAGATTTAGAGCAGCGATTTTAGAGATTATTTCCAAGCTTTGCAAAGTCGTTTTTGGTTTCAGCTCCTTGCTATCACGTTTTGGTCATCATTTTCTTTATATTTTTGGTTGTCAAAAGAGGTATGGTTTTCTTTCATTTGTTCTCATTTTTGAAGAGTATTTTACGAAGTCTTTCTTCCGCTTTGTTTAAAAATGCCCAGGGTTTTGAATGTTTGTTTTGTTTTGTTTTTGTATATGTTTTCTTTTGCAAATCTTTTTCAGATTTGTGTAGTTTCTTGTTTGAGAGTATTGTTTTGAAAACAATACAAGTTCTTCCCTAAAATGATGCAAGAAGAAATGCAAGATTTCCCCCACAAAGAAAGAACTTCAAGAATACATGTTTTCCTTACTTGCAATCGGATTTAAAAACCCCATTTGTAAGTCCACCGTGCCAAGAAAAAGCTAAGTTCTTCCCCTTCTTGCAGTTGGACTTTAAAAATCTGATTGTAAGTGTTTTACAAGCATAAATGAAATCTCTTGCCCACTTGCAGTCGAAGTTTAAAAACCTGATTGCAAGTAATAAACCTTCCCAAGTACATTTGTAATTGGATTTCAAAACCCCGATTACAAGTAAGAAAGACCCTCTTGTATATATATGCATTTGTGCATCATTTTGACACCAGATGCTTGTGTTTCATCCACTTGCAGAGCTCAGAGAAAACTTCAAAAATCATCTTTTCCCTCATTTTAAAAGTTAATTTCATCCATTTTTGTCCAGTTTCCATTGCCTAATAACCTTTCGTTCATATCCTACACTCGTACCCTTCTAAATTTGCAAAGTTTAAAGCTTTGACAGTGTATTATGGATTGGTTGGTGTCTCTTGAAGATGTACTCACTCTATGGAATCTTCATATTGCAGCTTCATCATCAACAGGTTTACCTGCTATGTCGGAAGAGCCAATCTCTCCTAAAGACAATAAAAAGATGAAGTACAAATGTGATAAGTACCAGAATCCCATTCCACCTTCATAGGTGACTTCTATTGATGAAATCAGGGATACAAAGATAAGACATGTTGATATGTTTGATTTCCTCAAAAGGGTTGAAACATCTACAAAGAAAGAAATGACTATCCACATTCAAAGCAATATTTACCTTGTCTCCACATTTCCAGTAGCTGTCTTGGAACCTGAATTTGTGTTAGCCCGTGCACAACACTTTTATCGCAAATCCAGAACCATCTGGGATGATGATGGAAACATAACTATCAGGTTGGATCCATAGAATAAATAAAATTTTCGAAGGTCCTCCTACTCCAATGTGTGCAGATTTCTCGAAGGAGAAGGCTTGGAAGAGGTGTAATGACAAGAAACAAGTCTGCATCAGGTTTATGAATGAGAATAGGCTTGTTAATAAAAGACCCTGTTTTTCTAGATGGTCAAAATTGTTCAGAGAAGATTTCCATGAAGAGATCAATGATTTGATCACTCTTCTCAGCAGGATTATGAGCCTAAGGGAATCCAACATGTTTGAACCTTGGATGTACAAGTTCATTTCTCTTATTGTGAGATCTAAATAGAAAATATTTTGGGGTGAGATCATCAGTGATGCCTTGTGCGAGTAGCTAGCTCATGTTCCTAGCACTCTCACTTTCTACATGAATTCCTACCTGGTATACATTGCAGCTTCACTTGTGTCCTTTTCTGGTCTTTCAACCAAGGCTGACAGATCGTTGGTTCTAGTTTGGGAATATTATGAGCAACTAATGTTCCGGCCTAGTAGGGTGCATTACAGAAGAGTGCAAGATGCCTTTTTTGGATACTACACGTGCCTCTTTGAAAAGCACTTCCGAAGAGGCGAGTGTTTGATGCAACTTGGAAGAAGGTAAATGAATATGGATGCATGTTTCTGGAATTTCCAAACTTCACATACTGTTACAACTAGTGGTTGTCGTTGCACCAAAAGATCAACCTATCATGAACCACCGCTGCACTGAACAACCAAGGAGACCAAGGGCTCAATCATTCTTGTTCACAGTTGTAACAATCCCCCTAGCACAAGCGCGGGGTTCAAACTTGTGATCAAGCTTTGATACCACTTGTTACAACTAGCAGTTGTTGTTGCACCAAAAGATCGAACTATTAATGCCCGATACAACCACTAGACATATAGAAGACACAAGAGGCGGTTAAGCCATGTCATGAACCACCACTACGTTGAACAACCAAGGAGACCAAGGGCACAATCAATCTTGCTCACCATTGTAACACATACATGAGGGTTGGTTGCTACCAGGGTGAGCCCTGCACACTCCCACAATATCCCACTTACAGGATCATTCTGATGGAGCTTGCAAGACAACTCATGGCTGTCTAGGCATATCAGTCAACTCAACATAGACCTGGTATTGGTATCTCTTCATAGAATCTGCTCTAGATTGGTATGTATGCTTTGAGCACCGTTCCAAAAGCAAAGTGCATGGAGATTGAACTGCAAGAGATCACTCTCAAGAAGTTCAAATCCAGGACATACTTTGACTACCGAGGGATGAACAATAAGATCAATAGAACTTTTACACATGTTCATCGCCTTGAAGATATCTAGATCGAGCTGGGCACTAAGGATGATATAAGAAAGATGGATTACTATGTTGGCTAAAATTTTTGTAAGTCACTATGACTACAACTTGCAAAACCGTGACTTTAGGCAACGTCTCATGAGATTTCTCTCTCCTCTTAGCAATAGGGGAGCCTCCTTTCCTACCGTAGGTGGTTTCAACAGAGACCTAACTGAAATTAACAAAAGGATGACTCTTCTTAATCAATTCCTCTTTTTTCAGGAATGATTCATACACAACTACAACTTTTCAATTTAACAAAAGGTATCTGTTGCTACGATAATACTGGTGGCTAAGGGGTTGACGTAAGAACAACACCAAAGACAACAATCTACTTATATATTTTGTGAAACAAATACATGAACCCAAAGTCTCTTGCGCTTATCACGATAATGATTCAATAGTTGGAATAACCAGTAATGCACAAAGCCTCTTACTGGATATTCTCAAACTTAGTAAAAATACTTACAACTAAAGCCCAAAGTCTTTAAGTTCTAAGTAATTGCAACCACTACTAGCTATAACAATTCTCTCTTGAACCACAAAGTCTTCAAAATTTGAATTGAATTATAACTTTGAATGCAATAGGCAACTCAAAGTATGTATGATTGAATTCAAATTACTCTTGAACAGAGCACCAAGACTCACGATCGACTCGAGAAAATGTCGTCACATAACAGTTCGGATTGACGCAGTTCCAAATAACCTTCTTTTATTGAAAGCAATTTAATCTACTTCGAAGCACACAATCTTAGAGTGCATACACAAAGTGGCAAAGTTTTCTTGCATTCCCAAAAGATGAAAATTACAATGAGCACACTCCTTTATTTATAGGTAAGGGGTTGAGAGAGAAAGGTGAGAGAAACCCAACAAACTTTGACCTATTCCCTAACTAAATTTGACTTATTCAAACTGCAGGTCCTAACTAACTTGACTAGTAGTTGGATTACATGTTACAACTTTGCAGGTGATATTATTACATTCAATTACATCTTGTTTCTACATTACATGTCATCTGTCAAAAACAAAATTACAAGATGCATGATGAAAGTAAACTAAGTGTCTAACAAAACATGACTTATACTACATCATGCTTTGTCAGTCTTCATTTGCTACAGGATGCTCCATGATTGATGTGTTTAGGTTTGGTGAAAGCATCTCAAACTGGAATATGAATCTGCATCCTTGGTTGTTCTGCATCATAATGGTGGTTAGTGGGAAAACATCTTTTCACGACCATCTCAATCTTGAAAGCATTCTATGTTCTCCATCATTTCATCACTTTTCGCCTCCTTGCAGGTTTCTTTCATGTGATTGTTCTAGCTTTGTGTCCTTCTCTAGTCTTGAAATCTGTGATTGGGATTTAGAAACCCAATTACATGTACTTTGGGGAAGGATTTTCACATAACTTGCAATAAGAAATTGCAACCTTGAGGGTAAAACCATGGGAAGAACATAGTTCAAAAGATCTTTGTTTTTTGCCACCATATGGGGAGATCATTAGCTTGCGCTAATCACATGAAATGGCAAGAAGTCCAGCATGACACAAACTTGCAATCCAAAATTGCAACATTTCAAAGGGAAGAACTTGTTTGTTATCACCATTTTAGCACACTTGCAATGTACTTAAAGAAAATCAATTTTCAACTTTTGAAGGAATAGTACAAGGGACACTTTTGCAGTTTGATTCCAATATTTGCATTTCAAACAAGTTTTGAACATTTGCAACCTGATTTACTTTTTTGAAACTTTGTGATATCTGGGCATATTTTGAACATTTTTGGGAAAAGCTTTTTCATTGTAGCTAAACAAGGTGGAACTATGTCAGCACAAGGAACATTTGAGAAATTTTCACATAGGTTGCATGCTTGTATTTTGAGGGTTTTTCATCGAACACTGCAACCTTGCCTTGAAAACCCAAAATATGGAAGAACATGACAATACTTAATGAAGATGTAACTTTGCAAATTTGCAGATCCTCTTCTTGAGAATCCCAAATGCAAAGGAGCGGAAGTCTTGGAAATATGAAGAAAATCCCCCAAATCTTGATGATTTCAAATTTAGGGAATAATCTTGAACTTGCAGCTATATAGGTGAAAGAGTTTGCTGAAATATTCTTGCCAAATCAATGCATTCTTGAGTCAATAACAATTTCTTGACAAATGGCCAAGCTTGAGGGCCGAAATGTAAAAATGTAGCATTTGTAGTGATTGATTCAACCTTACAATGCGTGGTTTTTGATTGAGATTACAAGCCACAATGCAAAAGGATCCAAAAAAAGGCGCCTGAGGTAGAAGAACACTTTTTTTTGGCGATGATAACAAGCTGCAAACTATTTATCTTTGCCTTTGGACGGGCTTTTCAATTGCTGGTGCAAGTTTAAAACAAATTCCTTCCTTTAAAATCCTATTTTTGTGCCCTAGATGGGCTTTGTTTTTGATGTTACAACTCAGAATGGTTTGCAACTTCATAAAATGCCCTAAACGGGCTTTTCCACCCACAGCGCAAGCTTAAATCAATTTCTTTCAAATAAAAACACGTCCTTGACCTAGACGGGCTTTAACAACACCTTCACAAGCTAAAATGTGTGGAAAGAGTAGGAACAGGCTTTTAGAAGCCATGATACATATAAAGCATTGCTTCTACAATGCTTTTCGCAAGCATATACAGTCACGACGGGTTTTTAGGATCTAGGTGCATATCAAACGCTGTATTAAGGCAACAACGGGTTTATTAAGAAGCCAAACACAAGTCCAAAATGCCTCTTCAATAACGATGACTGACTTATGAAAATGCAAAACATATATAAAACTATGTCTCGCCTTTATAAAGCCAAAAATAGGCTTTAGTAATGTTATTACAAAACAAAGAAGCTTGGTTTTCAATAAAAACGAGCTTTGTGACGTGTAAAACATATCAAAATTGTCGTCCACTCGCTTTTACTTGGACTTTGCATCTCACCTGATGAAAGACGGGTTTTTCAATGTGCATTGCATATAAAAATTGCCACCTCTACATATGAACGGACTTTTGCAAGTCATTTACAAGTGTTTTTTTTAAAATAATAATCATGTTTATAAAGTTGTAATAAGCTGCAAATAGGCTTTAAACACCCACCTACATCATTAAATTTTTCAAAACAAAACTTGTAATGCCTTAGAAAAAGAACATTTTTAAGAAATAGGTGGGTTTTTAAACAAGAAATGAAGACTTGCAGTTGAGCTTAAAAAGCCCACCTGGAGTACGCTTAATTCCTCAATAACTCTTAAAATAGTTCTCTGATTGAGCCTAAGATAGTTCGAAACAAGCGGAATTTAAAATGCAATCAATCTAGGATGAAAACCAAAACTGAAAACCAAACACACAACTAAGAAATCGCCTTGGAGAATTTAAACTACGAAATTTTTCATAGGTTTGTCCAATTTTGCGAATACAAAATTGAGGACAACCTACTGGAGGTTGACTTTGAGGTAGATTGTTTATTTTAATTTCACCCAGATTCTAGAAGGCACTGAGGATCATGATGATAACATGGACCTTGAATATCATGAGCAACAGATTGGGAAGCTTACTATCACATTGGTTCAACAGTCCTCTAAGGAAAGCGTGTCATTTTTTGACAGGTTTCAGTCTATTTTAGCCAATACCAATGCATGGCTAAAGAGAAGGGGTATAAAAACTATCAAGATCAAACCTAGAAAAGATTTTGACATTGCTGGTCCAGTTGGGCATAGATCAGAGATCAGAGGTAAGGATAAGGACGATTCTTCATCATTAGTGGTTGTGGGGATACCGAAGCTCAAGATCAAAGAGGGTAAGGCCACGGTTCAATCATCAGAGGAGGTTGTTTTAACATGGAAGGATGTGGTTGTACATGAAAGAATACAGGTTGAAGACAGTGAAGATGAGTTATTGGAAGACTCTATTCCAGAGATATCTTGTGCTGAAGACACAGGTGATTCCTGTGATTTCAAAATCAGCGCCAGTATCTGATGAGGCTCCTATGTCTCCTCTCAACACTGATGTGGATTCATTTTCCACAGTCTGTGTTCCTCCACTGAATGCATCTGTGATGCCTATTTCCTTCGCTATTCCTACATTCATTCTTGAGGAGCAATATTGTAGTTTTGGAGAAAATCTTTGAAGCATATTCCACATTCCCCAATTTATCAGATGTCTCCATGACTCTTCTTGATACCTTAGTTGTAGGATTTGATCAGTTCATGGCTAAAGTTTCACAAAGAAGTTAGATACTAGTAGCCATTCAGACTGAGGCACCACCCATTTTGACAACTGTTATACAATCAGGACCAGTGTCTGCAGTGGCTACTACTTCCTTTCCAACTCAGAATGATTCTTTCATCTTACCTCCTTAGCTCAGTGCAATCACACTAAAGAGGAAGAAGCAAGAAGTTCTCCCAAATGACTTTGACTTCAAGTAGCTCAAGAAGACCAAACCTCTAGCAAGCAAAAGGGCAAAGATAGTCTCTAAGGTCACGGCTGATTAGAATAAGATCAAGTATGTCGAAATTGCAGAGCCTCTTGTAGACAAACCTCAGGATGAGTAGCAAACATTTAATTACAGGTTCACGAGAGTAGAATTGGATAAGCAGACGTGTGTTGCATACCGAAAAGATGCACAGGAAGCAATGACACTACTTTCTCAAAGCAATGATCAGCTATGGGCTAAGAAAAAACAACTAAAAGAGGAGAATGCTCGGTTGCTTGAGGTATTCCAAAAGATGACTAATCAAAAAGTTGATTGATTCCATTGCTTCTTCTCTTCTAGAAGAATCAACCAGGCATGTTGAAAGGATTTGAAAGAAGGCTGAGGCAATAATGATTGGTCCAATCAGATGGAGTCTCAGGTGACATAGGTAGTCAGAGATGGTTTTCGGGTGTTGAATCATGCTGTACAACGACCAAATTGGATGAAGTCCACATCATTCAATCATGACCTAAAAGTCTTAGATGAGGATTTGAGTGTTTGGAATAAGATCCCAAATATTGATTTGGACGCGTTGTGTACATATGGTGTCATTTCCTCTTGAGAAATATTTCACGAGTATTAGGAATTGATGGGTAACAAGGGTCGCATGATTGAAGGGTTAGTTATAGATGTGCAAACAACTATTGCTACATGCATAGAGGAGGAATGCATGAACAACGAAATTTTCGGGGAGCTGACATGCAGGATAATAACTGAGAGCAACGAGCTGATTATAGAAGATGATGTAATAATAGAGCTCATAAAAGTGATTCGCTTAGAGCTTGAGGCTGATGACTTCAATCTTAGTTCCATAAACAAATTTACAAGCTTTAAGATTTTATTGGATCGTCTTCAGGCCAAACTTGAAGAAAGCAGCAAAGCCATTTCCAAGAGTGCAAGTATAATCCTCAAAACGACTGTTGTAGCACGACACACATGTGTGCTCGACCCTGGAGTAGTGCATGAGTCTATCCGTAAATTTGTGTCTTTCATAGATAGTCTGTGAAGAAGATCTAGAAGTGTCCCAGACATAACCATTTTTCATGCTTTCTAGATAGTTGTTTTATTGTTGACAGGTTACATGTAATCAAAGAGCAGGTTGTAATTGAAGGTGACCTTTCAATTGTAATGCTATTATATGTAATTGAATTGCAAGTCAAATACATTAGGACTTGTAATTTGAATAAGTCAAAGTTAGCTATAGAATTAGTCAAAATTGTTTGGGTTTTCTCACCTTTTTCTCTCACTCCTCACCTATATAAAGGAGTGGGCTTCATTGTACTTTTTATCTTTTATTTATGTAAGTAGGGTATGCAGAAATTGCTTGTGAAGTGAAAATTTTGTGTTTTATTATACGAAAATTTATAAGTGAATAAAGAAGCAAGTTTTTCCAAACTTTGTGTTGTGAGGCTGGAAGAGTAATTTGTGTATTCTTATGTTGCATGGGTTATTCAATCTTTGATTCACTAAGTGGTTTGCTTTCATAATCTTTTGAGCGTTCGATTTGAGTTTTTTTGAGACTTTGTGCTACAAAAGGGCAAGTTGATATAGTTTATAGTGGCTTAAGATACTTAAAGCTAAAAGACTTTGTTCTTGAATTTCAAGTACTTTAATAGAACTTAGTGAGTATTTGGTAAAAGACTTTGAGCTTTATCATTTATTCAAGTTGTTAAATCATTATTTGTGATAAGTGCATAAGACCTTGGGTTTTCGCAACTGTTCCACACAAGTTAAAAGTTGATTGTTATCCTCTGTGTTGTTCTTATGTCAACCTAGATGCTATCAATATCATTGTAGCAACAAGTACTTTTTGTTCATGTTTTAGTGTTGTTTGTAAAATCATTCCTGAAAAAGGAATAGATTGTGAGAATCGCCCTTTTTTTATAATTTCTAGTTAAGTCCTTGTTGGAGCCACTTACGGTAAGAAGGGAGCCTCCCCTATTGCTGAGAGGAGAGATTAATCTCACTTGACATTGCCTAAAGTTACAACTTTGTACGTTGTGGTCACAATGACTTGCAAAACTTTTAGCCAACATATTTGAATTATGACAAATTGATAGTCAAATAAGACTTCTATGTTTTCTAAATGCATTAATTTTTTTTGGTATAATTATAAATTTGTCTTTGGCGGTCTCTGCCAAGTTGTTTGCAGAGTCTGTGCCGAGCCTCGAGTCCGAGTCCAAATTTTGAGCTTCTGGGTCGAGTCTGAGTCCAAGTCTTCAAACTATCCTTCAATCATAGAAACAAGGTTTTACTCTAGTTTATTAGGATTGAACAAGACAATAAAAATATATATTATTAGTAACCAATTAACAAGATTTCCATGTGGTGTTCTCTCCATTGCCATCAGTGCCATCACTCTCAACTTCCTTTGTGTGTTAGCGCCTACCTAAACTGTTTTTGACTATTGCTGCATTTTTTCCTTACAACAACAATTTGTTGTAGGATGAGGCTAAAATGCAAAAGAGTCCAATTCCACTTCGTATGCCAGTAAAATTAAATGAGAATCGATTTGTGTTTCTTGTGCTTCTTGCTTTCTTGCCACTTGACCACCAACATCCTATACTGTATTAGGAACCTCATTGGTTAGGTTGTTATTCCTATCATGTTCATTAATACCGTTATTTGCTCAACCATGTCACTTTATTGCATGCCGTGCAATTCAACCCCCTACTTTTCATAGTAAACATTATACAAAACATTTCATCCTTTACCTGTGTTGAATCCCATGAAGAATAGGAACGACCCTAGGAAAAATATTCATATTTATAAGATAGACGGTATGGATGAAATGGATTTGGTGTTGAGAAGCTTCCTTGAGTCATCCTTAGGAGTCATAAGGTGCACAACACCTTGAAAAGAAACTTATGAAATGTAGCTTGCGAATGACAAATGCTTTTTCTTTTAGATAGAATCTTTTTTGGTTTCTGAGAAAGAGTTCACAACCTTTGTAGATGCGCTAATTTCCTGAAAACCTGATCAATGCATTCATTACAATTTTTATGTACAAACAAACATTATATAAATAAATAATATTTTTCTTAAATATTAATATTTGATCAGCTTTAATGAAAAGATAACTAGCAAATTCATGAATAATAGATGCAACATTACTACAAACACAACGAAGGTCAATATCTACCGAAGTTAGCAAGATTGGTGTTCATAATAAGATTATAAGGATAAAACATGTGATCGATACATGAAGACCATAACACAACAAATTCATACGTGTTATCTTTTGTGAGGATCAATAAAAGACCATTATAAAAATGGTTTAAAGGAAGTGAGTTTCATGAATTGAGGATATTTGAACCATTTTAGGTTGCACCATATTCCAAAATCAATATCAAATCTAACAATGTTAGAATTATTTATCAGCATTGAGTACGTCTTGTTTTAAGAAGAATACATGTTAAAAAACATCTTCAAATAATTAGTCAACGTATTAGAAATGTTCTAATGTTTGTGTCAGCTTTTGATATAATCTTGTGAGACATGATCCAAATAATAATTCAAATGCTTGACAATGTTTATTCTTGTTTACTCACATTGTTAACTTTGGGAAAACTTTCCATGATTCATTACGCTTTAAAAAAATTTGCCACAATTTCTAATCCCTATATTTGATATTATATCTTATGAGAACTTTTCATTCTCATTACCCGTAAACCTTTTAACCTACGTTTTTTAGATCTCTGAACCCATAATCTCCAATTTTTATTTTGGTTTATAATAGACAACCCAAAAAAATGAATGTTTATTTCCTTGCTATTACCATTATAACAAAAGCCCTTAACTAAAACATTCAACCACATTAATTTGTATCCTTAATTTAATTTTTAACCCAGTATGCTTTCAAGCAATCCATCTTACATTTTACTTGGATTTAAGACATTGCCAATATCAAAGACACCATCTAGTTTGCAAAACGTTAAATTTATAAGATACATTACAATTTGGTTGAATATTTAGAAAATCAAAATGAACATGTAATTTAACATCTAGTTGGTGGGACAATGTTTGTGATCATACATATAATTTATTGAACAACGTATTAGTGTACTTAGGATAAGCAATAACATAGATAAAAATTCCTTGAATGCAACAAAAATAATACTTACAAGCTTAAGGAAGTCAATTTGAAAGCCTTGTTAATTCTCTCAAGTCATTATTCCTATCAATACAATTGCTACCGAGATCAAATAGCTTGTTTTGACCCAAACATTTCCATTCGTACATATATAAGAACATTGAATTGATGCAAGTCAACAATTCCTTTTGTGTTGTTGGAATTAGTTCCAAAAGAATTTGGTATCTTGTTCATATAAATTTTATTAAAATTTGTTAGAAAACATTTCATAATATTGTATTTTAATGTTAGAACTGTAAAAGTAATTTTTGGATTTTGAATTATTTAAAGCTGATTATGGTGACACAATTTCAAGACTTTCAATTATTAAAGAATCAAAATTGATTTCGATTATAAATCATGGCTTCTAAAAGATATGTTTCCACATTTGAAATTTGAATATAAGAGCATCTAGATGTATATGAGAGTTATAAGAGGGAGTTACACATTAATTAAGAACATTCACCAATCTATGACATGTCATTAGGTTTGTGATAAATCATCTTTGAAGGGTTTGAATAAGACGAATTGGAGAGCTTAAGGTTAGAGGACAACTTTGGCATGTTATAAAAGTTGCCAAGTTTGGTTTCTCCATGAGTGTGTAGATAATGTATACACTAGGTAGATATAATAGGCATTCAATCTGACATGATAGAGGTAGAGTTACATTACATTTCCTCTAGCAGATCTATTATGACATCATTATCAACAAAAGGAAGATTGTGGGTTTCCTCGATGTAAAATTTAGGTTGGACAATATTCATGATTAATAGGTTTTTGATCCCATTGGCCTATTTGGATGGTTAAAGAAAAACAAAAGTAGTGAGGCCACAACAACATTAATAGAGGCCAAAAGGAATCCAATAGAATAAAGTGTTGAAAACTATACAAATAAATGGCCCATCATTCCTAGCGACCTATCTTTTACATGGAGATCAAGAAATGTGATCCAATTATACTCAATGATCATGTGTCTACATTTAGACGAGAGTCGTGGAGTACAAAAAAATTAAGGCATGGTGGGAATTTGATATGAGATACACCATACAAAGGAAAGGCGTGAAGATCTGCAAAGATGATGGGATTATTTGAATCATTTAAACATACTAGGTTATTTATTGCATGAAGACAACCAATGGTACCAAACCAAGCCACAACAAGCACCAACTAATCTTTCCATCTCACAAATGGATGTGGGATAGTTAACCTTTGGAACAACATCGAGGTGGTCACCTAGAACCAAGGGGCGGATGAAAGCAATAGGTGTGTTGTCCTAGAGTGCCATCATAGCCAAGAAGGTCCTTTTCAATACACTTGCAAGAGGAGATGACAATCTAGAATAAAAATAAAGAATAAACTATAGAAAATACTCATTGATGAATAAACTATAGAAAGTAGACTCATTGATGAAGAAGACTTAGAAAAAGGATAGAGAGGCCAAGGAAAAAAATCAAAAACCAACTGATAGTGACATCCAATAGAAACAATCACTCATAGGCTTACTATAAATATTCTTCCTTCCATTTACCCTCCTATTTTATTTTTACCCCTTGTTACATCTATCCCACTCCCTTCCACCTTCTTTCAAAGTAAATTCATGTCATCATATACTGCAACCATCACCTCATAAATGAGTCTTAACAACCTTACATGATAGTGTCCTATTATCCTTCACATATGCCTAATTCCCTATAATGTCTTGATTCTCCCTACCTTATATCCCTATTGTGAGTGCATCTAAAATCCCCATGAAATACTCATATATGAAACTTTATTCACAATACCCCTATCCCCATACTTTTACCCCAAATATGTTGTTCGTAGTGGACAAAGGATATCATCTTCTAGCTTTCCAACGTAGTTGGTTCATCTCTCATTAGCATAGAGAGAAATTTTGAAAAGAGCAGTTGAAGTAGGAAAGCCATGATATAGGCCTCCAAGGTAAATATTAAGGCCTCGAGGTAGAAGATACACATGATTAGGATGCAAAGAAATGCATCAAAGAGGCTAAGGTAGAGTTTCCAAGGCTAGGTTACCTCACAACTACCAAAGGAGAATGTGAAAATAAGTATGCCACAATAAAATTCAAAACCAAGTAGAATAGCTAAAACCTCAAATGGAAAATGAGCAATCCACTTCTAGTATGTCAACAAGTGAGTTGTCAGCCACAAAGATGAAAATTGTTACATACAACAATTGACTTACCATGGTATATAACTAAAGAGTAATGCATTAATAAACCATATAGGTTTGACCCTTTGGTGAAATGATGGGGCTTCTTGCCTATAGTGCCTACAACCAAGGTTCAAGTCCCCACGAGGTTGCTCTCTATCATGGTTCGCAATGGAGATTTTATGATCTTGATTATTGGTGCAATAGTGAGGCTTCTTGCCTGTAGATCTTACAACCAAGGTTCAAAATTTTTAAGGGCTTGACCCTTTGGTGAAATGGTGGGGCTTCTTTCCTGTAATGCCTACAACCAAGGTTCAATTCCCCATGGGGTTGTTCTCTACCGTAGTTATCAATGGAGAGTTGTTGACCTTGACCCTTGGTGAAATAGTGGGGCTTCTTTCCTATAGAGCTTACAACCAGGGTTAAAAAGTTTTAGGGATTTACTCTGGTGAAATGGTGAGGCTTGTTGCCTATAGCACTTGCAACCAAGGTTGAAGTCCCCTCAGGGTCACTCTGTACCACGGTTCTCAATGGAGAGTTGTTGACCTTGACCGTTGGTGAAATAGTGGGGCTTCTTGCCTGTAGAGCTTACAACCAAGGTTCAAAATTTTTACACGATGAAATTTATGAAGGCAATTTTGAATGCCACAACGACTCTATCTATCAAATGTTTAAATGACAAAGTGGCTCCATCTCCCCCCTATGCCAGTGAATTTGAGTGTGCATTGGTTCTAGGTCGTCATGTGGCAACGATTGATGGATTCAAAAGTTCCGCCAAGTCTTCTATTGTTCCTAGTGTGCAACGTGAGTCAACTACACCTACTATTGCTAGCCTAATCTCCTCTGCCTCGTGGCCTAGGTTGGGGTTGTTGGGTGGTGCACTTTTGGCTGGAGGTGTCGTTTCTATTAATGGTAGGGTCCCTGCTAGGATGGTATGTTAGCATGAACAAGAATTGAGGGGGGGGGGGGGGAATCAATTTACACAAGTANGGGGGGGGGGTGAATCAATTTACACAAGTACTTAAGAAATTTCACCATCGATTTAACAAAGCTAATCAACAACTTCCAACTAATGAACCATGCAACTAATAATATCAAATAGAAGTAAACAACATTAAGCATCCACAAAAGCATCACATTTGACACAGATTTTTCACGTGGAAACCCTTGTTACAGGGAAAAAAACCACGGTGGGGATGACACCCTTAAATCACCTTACTGCAGTAAAAATGTTTGCCTTGTTAGGAGTTGTAATACCATTTCTAGGGGTTCACCCTATTAAAAGTGACTAGTACCTTGTTAGAAGTACCAAAAGACTTGTTAGAGTCTACCTTGCTAGAGTATTTCAATCTTCAATAAGAAAGTTAACCTGTTAAAGGATTTACGATAAAGACCTGTTAGGATCTACCCGGTTAAGGGATTTAAGTTGCTACAATTGTTAGGAAAACAACAGTAACAATGATCTATAGAGTGACATTGATTGCCTACCAGAGCCTTTCTGCTCCTTTTCTCTCTAATGTTGTACTGATATCTGCTTCTTCAATCTCTGATCGCTGCACTTTAAAATTCGATCACAACCCTAAATGAGATGATTTAGTTGTCCTTATATATGGCGTTCTTAAGTGGTTTAAGACCTAAAAACATTTTATCCAAGTCGACACAAAATACTTATCAACCTTCTCGAAAGCAACATCAACTATACCTAACATGTCATCTCCAAATGTAATATACATTAACATAAATGATAGCCGACCTTAGATCCACCACCTTAACTGATTCATCATGAAAGTCTAAGGGGTAACCCAATAGGTACATTGTCTTCTACATCAAAAAAATAATCCACTCAAATCATTGAATTAGCTTTCACGATCAGAACCATGCCTTCCTCATACCATATTGATGTCTTCTCTAAGACTGTATCTTCTGATTTTCTTTGCAACTCGACCACTACCAATTTATCTGACTGAAATTGTTCTTCCTATACATCTCCTGTACACCGATCAACACAGTTAATTGTATCTGCCTTTACTGATTATGTACGGATCTTACCTGTCGCTCCAATCATATTAACTGGACATATTTCCATCAATGACAACCAATTATGAATCTTCAAATGACCAATCTTAAGATCTCCTCCAAAAACTACCATAGTGCCAACTGTCTCCCGCTTTGGCATTGATGGAAAAAACTTTGTATGAACTAAAAATTCTGCCATGTATAGCTCTGTAATTATTGATCTACACTATATGACTAGTACTGTTACAAACTTCAATTCATTCAACTCATACTCCCCCTTACACTATGCATGCTTCAACTCATATCTATCTCCTCATACACATCTATCTCCCCCTTTTTGTCAATAATGACAAAGGATTGCAAGTACATACCAAAATTACATTTTATCAAAGATATTGTTGAAGAGTGTCTTGGTAGACTCCAATAAATTTTCCCATGAATTTCGCAAGTGCTCCATAGATAAAATTTGTCCATGAATAACCGATGCTGACCCTTCCATATCATTCAAAGTACTCACCTCTGGTAGACTTAGTATTAATTCTGCATCACTCACAGTCTGTTGCATAAGATCTATGGTGGGATCTAGGTAGGTCTGCAAATCCATAAGTGATATTATTCTTTTATCTTGCAACTGCTTCATTGTGTGAGTAATCAGTTTGACCTTAGCATTGTATGTTGAAACTGAACTAGTGAGGGGATCAAACCTTTCAACCAAAGCATTAAGCTCCTATTGAGCTTCCTCTCTCTTCTTCTCTGGACCCTTTGTAAAAGATGTAAACTTGGACACTTTTACAAGTAATTGTCCTACCTCCTATAGGATATCCTTTACTTTGTTCACTAGAACTGCAAGTGACTCTTTTTCTACTGATATAATCTCTTTCAACTTCTTAGTTCGTTTCTTCTCATACTCTTTCATTACCAACTTCATAGGTGCATTTTCCAAGTTAGACACTTGATCAGAAACTACTTTGACCAAAATACCTGGTTGATCAATAGGTTCATCTTGTTTATCATTTTGCACATTAGACACTAGATTACCAATTAAATTCCTTGCTCCTTTTAGTACACTGACCTTCTTCTTCTTTCCCTTTATTCTGTCTCTTTCTGATTTCTCTCTAAGACTCTCAGACATCTTCATTGGCTCCTTAGTACTCACTTTACTAACGTCAATAGTTTCTTGGATTTCTTCATCTTCAGGTTCATCTTCCTTTTCTTTCTCATAATTAGTAGACCTTGTAGTTTTTTTCTTCTTTTGTGTGCTAGCTTCACCAGTTAAGTCTAATTTCCTCTTCATTGACATTACATCTTTATCAATCTTTTTCTCTTCACTTTTCTATTATGTTACTTTCTCTCTAGTCCGATCACTTGGTTCATCCACTTGGGTTTGAGTATTAATGTTTTGTATTTGGTCAGGTATGTTAGAGATAACATTATCTATGACACCATTTATCTCTTCAACTTTAGACTCTTGACCTTTTTCCTTCTCTTCTACTGATTTGTCCTTGGTTCCTGTCTCAAATTTCAATAACTTTTTCCATAACTCCAATGTCTCATTCCTTACCAATTGTATTTCTCTAATGAGTATCCTTGTTACTCTCTTCCTTGTCTTGAATTATCCTCTCATTGATTCAACCATTGCCTTCACTTCCTCAGTTGTTAATCCAGGTTGCAATAGTGCAAGTTCTTGCTCCATCATTACTCTATCAACCTTTAAAGTTTCTCTCCATGTTTTATCAAATACCTTAAACAATTCCTTAGGTATTTCATTGTATAGCTCACTAGGTGTTTTACAAAAAGTTTTTAGACTCTCTACAACTGCATCTTCTATCTTCTTCTTGTCTTCGGTGACACATGCATCAAAACACTTCACTACATTTTTCATTCTTCCATTCTTCTTAACATCTTAAATTATGCTATCAACTGGAATATCATCAACAACTTTTACAGATTTCACAATAGGTTTGCCTACTACAGAGGACTTCTTCCCACTAGCTCTTAGTTCTTCTTGTTCCTGATCAAATTCAATTTCAACTTCTTTTCCCTTAGCTTTATCCTTACTTTCCTTCTTACCTTTTGACTCTTTGTAGCCAAATGTTTTCCCTTTCTTCCTTCTGTAAGTTTTCTGAATAGTCACATGTGACTGGTTTTGTGGCTTAGTCATAGTAGGAGTGGTAGATTGAGTTTGTTTTAATGTTGAACTCCTAGTGACTCCCTGAGGTGTGACTTCTTCAACTCCATCTTCTATTTTCTTATCTTCAGCAGTAGCAGATATGCCTGCCTTCTCATTTTCCATTTTCTTCCTAAGATTATTCATCATGGCTTGTGTTATGCCACTCATTTTGACTAGATTGTCAATTTGTTTCTTTACTTTTCTTTGGATCACCGGTTCTCTTAGTTTATTGTGAATTTTCAATGATGACTCCTCAAATGGTCCAAATATAGGGGTAGATGTATCAATAGATTTTGACAAAAGTGCATCAACATGTAAAGTAACTAAGTTACCATCTACTTCATAACCCATAGCTGGTACCTAAGAAGTTCTTGGTTGCATTACCTGCAATATGCATGTATCCGTATCTACTAGAAAACAAATATCATCCTTGTACTTTTCAACTATACTGTTTGGGATTCTCTCTCTTAAGTGCATTTTTCCTTGAAAATATTTAAAGTATCCCCACATGACAGTATTGAAACTATCTCCTAATGTCTTGCTGCATTGCTTAATTTGCATAGGTATCGGTTGATCTTTTATCCATGCAATATGACCTATTCCTAGAAATTGATTATGCAGATAGAAAAAAATACATACTAGGATTGAACCATACTTGAATGATTGCTTCTTATCTTTCTTTATCTTCTCCATGTTCACAAAGAATTGTCTCCTCAACATTTCGCATAAGTCATACTTTGCATCCTCTTTCACCATTCTATATGCAACATGAATTGTTCCACCATGTACAATGTTCAACCGACTAGACTGATAAACTCTATATCCAATCACCATTGAAGAAAATATCACTTCTTCGTCTTCAATGTCTTTGACAGTCATTGCTCCATGATCTTGGTTAGATTTGGTCATGCGAGTAACCAAATTAGCAGCAATAGTCCTCAGAGTTGGTGCCTCACCGGTTGCAAAAAATCCAATAACACGATTGATTAAATCCTTTGTGATCTTGTGAGGTTTGTCCAACCAAATAAAATGACCATGGACTCTTCTTAGCACATACCTTATCCATTATGGATGAAAATCATTAGGAATCTCGGCTGCATATGTAAAACCTTATGCACCAAATGTATATGCTCGTCCTTCACCTTTACATCATTGCTCAGAGTAAGGAATCCATTATAAATTTCATCAGCTCCAAGTTCTTCTATCCTGCAGTGTATGAACAAACAAATGTCTTCAGTTAGAAATACACCATAGGGTATTGATGATAGGGCACCCATTGGATCATTCTCATTAGCCTTCAACAGATGTAGCTTGAATACAGTTCTTGGCTCATCTACAACATCGATCATCACAAGAGTATCCATAATGATAGTAATTACCTCTTAGCAGTAACACTCCTATAGAATCCTTACTCAATACGCAATAACCTCCAATTTCACCGATAGGTCTTCTTCGACAACCAAAACAATTCACTGCTTCAAAATCTCAAGTAACACACAAGAAATGCTCACAATCGCTTTAGAATGCATACAAATCCTCTCCAGTAAACTCGTAAGAATATAAAATAACAAAAAAAATTACTTTCCCATCTATACAGTTGAGAATGTTTTCGTTATTTTCAATGATCAAATATTTCTTTTCACCGATGATAACGACTCTTACAAAACAACCATTATATGCACGCACAAAACCAAATATAGCGCTTTTATTTGCACTAACATCATTAAATCACAAATAGGAATCTCAATATGCATATGAATCTTACCGCTCTTTCACTAATATGGGTTCTTTATGATTTTTCCTTTTAGTGCTCCCCCTAAGTCATAATAGACTTAGTTTACCGATGGATTCTCCACACTTCCTGAATTGGTGGAGTTCTCAGAAAACTCAGAAGATTTCATTTCACCTTTCTTTACCCATGTCTTCTTCATTTCACTTCTGAATTCCTCAACATCAATAATTCTCTTACCTTTATCATTTGCATCATTGTTCACCAGTCGGCGTTTGGTATTCTTTCTTACTTTGCATGATCTAGCAAGATGACCAAATCTATTACAGATATAACAAGCCATACATGTTTGATTCCAAGGTCCAACATTGCCTCTAGCTGACCTTAATCTACAATTCACAGCTATATGTCCATTGTTGTGACAAATAGAACATCTAACATCTAACCGGTTATCCTGATTATTAGGTCTCTGACTATTGTAACCATGTAACCATTGATTGTTGATTGTTGCCATGCACTCATTAGCTTTATGTCCAAACTTATTGCAGTAATAACAAGTTCCTTGAAATATATTAGGTCTAGCATAGTAGGTATCACCTCTACCATATGAATTATTTGATCTAGCAGTAGGACCTATAGGTCTAACATTAGGACCAATAGGTTTAAACCATCATACATTAGCAATATGACTTTCCTTATAATAATTAAAACATACCAGTTTATACCTTCTCTTACCAGTGTTATTGTTCACCTTGGGTGTTGATTTGTCTCCTGCATTGATGTCCTTAGTGTCAGATGATTCACCGAATTCAAAGTTTGAGAAACCTAGACCTTGTTTTTCTCCATTTCTCCTTTGCTTAGCTAGTTGTTCATCAAGTTTAAGAAAATTATTATTGAATTTATCCAGTAGATCATTCACAGCTTTAAGCTCTTCTTTTAGCTTATCATTCTCTTTCCTCAATCCCTCATTCTATCTTGTGATGTCAATATTCTCATCATTTGTGTCGTGTAAGTGTTCATTCAATACAACTACTTCTTGCTTTGATCTAAATAGTTGCTTCAACTTTTCAGTTAGGGTTTCATCTTTAGCTTTCAGGGCACCTTCAACAAATATCTTTGCATCTTCTACAACTCTCCCTCCTTCAAGATCTTCACACATCCTGACAGACTAATTTTCAAGCTCTCTTTTTAGATTGGTCACGTCTTCTTTAATTCCATTGTTCTTATCCATCAGATTTGCAATTGCTTCCTTAGATTCTTCAGACACACTTCCTTCAAACATTTTCTCAATGTAATCTTAACTTTCCATTAGTTGCTCAGTGAGTTCTCTTCCTTTTGCAAGGGAGTGCCTAAGTTTTTCTTTTAGTTCATTGGTTACCATGTTTACATCATCAAGTTGTTTCTCATACCTGTAACTCTCCATGTTGATTATTAGGGATAGTTTCCTCAAGCAGTTGAGCTTAATATCAAGAGGACCTAAGATCTGATACCAATTGTTAGCATGAGCAAGCACTGAGAGGGGGGGGGGTGAGTCAATGTACACAAGTACTTAATAAATTTCACCACCAATCTAACAAAGCTAATCAACAACTTCCAACTAATGAACCATGCAACTAATAATATCAAATAGAAGTAAACAACATCAAGCATCCACAAAAGCATCACATATGACAGATTTTTCACGTGGAAACGCTTGTTAGAGGGAACAAAACCATGGTGGGGATTACACCAAGAAATCACCTTATTGCAGTAAAAATGTTTGCCCTGTTAGGAGCTAGTACAATACCCTTTCTAGGGGTTCACCCTGTTAAAAGTGACTTGTACTTTGCTAGAAGTACCAAAAGACTTATTAGAGTCTTGCTTTCTAGAGGATTTCAATATTCAATAAAGAAGTTACCCAGTTAAAGGATTTACAATAAACACCTATTAGGATCTACCTGGTTAAGGGATTTAACATGCTACAACTGTTAGGAAAGTAATAGTAACAATGATATGTAGAATGACACTGATTTCCTTTCCGATCCTCTCTGCAACCTTGTTCTCTAATGTTGTACTGATATCTGCTTCTTCAATCTCTGATCACTGCACTTCAAAATACGATTGCAACCCTAAATCACACGATTTATCTCTCCTTATATATGGTGTTCTTAAGTGGTTTAAGACCTAAAAACATTTTATCCAAGTCGACACAAAATACTTATCAATCTTCTCGAAATAAGCATCAGAGATACCTAACACTTCGTCTCCAAACATAATATACATTAACATAAATGATAGCCGACCTTAGATCCACCACCTTAACTGATTCATCATGAAATTATGATCGGTGACCCAATAGGTACATTGTCTTCGACACCAATAACATAATCCACTCAAAATATTGAATTAGATATTGCGATTAGAACCATGCCTTCCTTATACCATATTAATGTCTTCTCTAAGACCACATCTTCTGATTTTCTCTACAACTCGATCACTACCAATTTATCTGACTGAAACTATTCTTCCTATAGATCTCTTGTACATCGATCAACACAGTTAACTCTATCTGCCTAGTGTACCAATCATGTATGGATCTTACCGGTCACTCCAATCATATTAACTGAACATGTTGCCATTAATGCCAACCAATTATGAATCTTCAAATGACCGATCTTCACACCTCCTCAAAAAACTACCATATTTCCAGCATGGTATCCACTGGGCACCCTTCTCATAGACCTCGTATTAGGGTTTCAAAGGCAATGAATGAGGGGGTCACTCCCCCAAAGCTCCTCTCTATTGTTGGTGGAATTTTTTCTCAAGTTTCCAAAGCTACTCCTCCAAAAGAGAAATCTCGACATCTTTCATGTGCCAAGACATCCCTTGTGGTTGTGTGTGGTTAGGATGTGGTGGAAAACATTGATTTCTACCAACATTGCGGGTTGGTTTGCAGATTCCATGGTTTCCAGTCTTCTCTTCTAGACCTCCATTGTTTGGTTACAAATTATTGGAGATCTGTAATTTTTGGTAAGATAGAGATTTTTTGTTTTGCAAAGGGGGTTTTTATTGCTTTGTTTACTTTTGCTAAAGAATGAGATTCAGTGCCAAGAAAGTTATGGGTTTGGGGGACTCATTCTCTCTTGGCTAAACCCTTGATAACCTTCTTTAATCTTCTTTCTAAGAAAATTAGTGTGCACCCAGTGTACATTCGTCTCCCTAACCTTCTTGTTCACTTTTGGGAGAACTTGTGCTTTGAGGCCATTGGTTACTTGATTAGCTATTTCATAAAGGTAGATGATACTATGACTGCTTTGGGTCTATCTACCTTTGCACGCATTTTGGCTAACATTGATATTTCCACACCCCTCTCTAGAGATTTGGTTCTCACGGTAGGGGATAGGCCATGGAATCAAGCGGTGGATTATGAGGGCATCCCATTTCGATGCCACTGGTGCTTCTCTACTGGTCACTTGGCAATTTCTTGTTCCCTCCTATGACATAAGGGCGCTCCTACTTGGTGGAAAGACACTGTCCTGGCCTCTGATTCTTCCTCTGACGAAGAATCACATATTGACAACGAGGATGAAGCTCTTGCTGCAAATATGGGTGAAGCTCCTATTGCAAATCTAGGTGCTCATGTTGCAAATTAGGCCTCATCTATCCCTATGGTTAATACTTCTCCTACTCCTGTTGTAGGGACCCCTTATAGTCATTTAGACTCTAATCAACTTGCTACTCATCCTCTTCTACAAGCTTCACTTGCCAATGTACGAATTTCTTAGCACCCTGGCCCTTGTGCTGATAGTTTTCCAAAAACGGTACTATTAATTGCTGCTCCTTGTGGTGGGGATCCTAATGATAGCATCACCTAGACAACTATCTGATGACGTGGGAAAAATCATCTGTTAAGCTCACCTTCTGCTCCCCATGCTACATGTGAGTTGTCTAGTCATTCCTAAGGTGGACTACTTGCCTTCTATTAGAGTGTTGTTTATATTTTATATTTCTAGCACCTTTATTTTTAGTGTGTTATTGATCTCTTTTGATGTCTTTGAGTTATTGTTGTGTAGGGGTCAACACCCTTGTTATGATGTTGATTTTAATAAAAAAACATAAAGGGTCTCACATCATCTATCATGTAACACAACTTATTGGAAGGAGATTGAGAAAATTGCAGCTATCTTCACTCAAGAACCCAATTTTATGGAGTATGCCCATACTCCCCATTTTGTGGAGCAAAAGAATCAACTCTCACACCACTACTCATACACACCTATGCCACCATCATGTGACTATAAAACACAAATATCATGAAATTAATCACTATTGGTATTTAAGCTATTTTGTTTTTGAATTAAAAATAAGCCAAACAAGGGGGCTGACCCTTACAAAGACAAGGCCTAAAGGTGAAATTTCAGGTCGTTAACAACTTATAGTCAACACAACATACGTTGGCTACAAAAGATGAACACAAGCTGAAAGGCTAAGCCCAAACATGAAGGTCCTAACTCACACCACAAGAGTAGACGAGCGAGAGTTATTCCTATGCTATCAACTAACTCTCTAGGAGATACTATCCTTAGGCTCCCCAACGAAGGAAACTCCACTAGGGAAATTGTCACCACAACGGCCAAAGTGTTGTAGATGCTGAGCAACGTCAGTAGAGACATGGTGCAAATCATAAATGAAAGTAGAGGGAGAGGAATGGTTCTCATGGATAGAAAGTGTTGCACCAGCAAAATTAGGGGAAACAACAATAGTTGTAGCAGAAGCACGACTCGTATTAGCAATAAAATCCTAGCCCCGAACTGCAGCAGGGGCATCAACAACATAGGAATCACCACAATTTTTAGTAGGGGTTTCATCTTCATCGTCATCTTGTGAGCCCTCAGAAGATGAATCATAAATAGCATTAGAAGCACGAATTGTCAAATGAGAATCACTTGCATCCTTCCACCAAGTAGTAGCACCTTTACGCCATAAAAGAGTGCAGTCAATGGCCATGTGACTAGTGGAGAAGTAGTGCTGACAACGGAAGTGAAAACCCTCATAATTCAGTGCTTGACTCCATGGGTTTTACCCAACCATGCGCACCACATCTCCTAGGAGAGGTTGGGAGATATCCATATCCACCAAGATGCGGACAAAGGTAGAATGAGCCAAAGTAGTTGTAGCTTCATCGACCTTCAAAAAATAGCCAAGAGAGTTACCAGTAGCCTCAAAGAAAGACATACCCTAGAAATAGAGTGAGATATTAGGAAGGTGAACCCAAACTGAACGCACATTTAGTGGTAATTTGTTGTTAGGAAATCAATTAATGGGTTTTTAAACAAGGATACAATATTGAAAAAATGTAAGGCACGCCTAAGTGTCATGACAAACTTAGTAATATAGACCTAGGTGTGCATATAGATGCAAAGAAAGCATAGTCTCCCCTCTGCCATGGATGCAAATGATAGATTTTTACGTCCAATCTCCTTCTAGGATAAAATAAGGAGCAAAGGCCTATAGGGTTTAGAGTTAGATGTGTTATCTCATACAACAATAATAGAGGAAATGTTAACTAAGATCAAATTGACTATAAAATTGGAAACCCTTGTCCAAACTTCCAACTTATAGTCTTAGCTTGTATCATATGGAGAAAACACATAAGCTAAATACTAGGATCAAGTTTCTTATTGATGAAGAATGAGGAAAATTGATAACTTCCTTATGACATATCTAGATGGGAAGGTCTTGTCTAAATTTTAAAAATTATGAAATTTTTAGTTTCTAGCAAACTCTACACCCAATTAATAATATGTGTGGGTTCCTTTTATTTGACAAGTGAAAGATTCCTTGAGATTCAAACAAAATATAATGTACATCTTGCCTATATACTCAATCAAAAGGGAACCTGACAATATTTACCAACCTCCTTGTTATCTTCTATTTTTGTTATTTTGATGTTTTTTTAATGTTTTAGGAAACTTTAAGTCATGGTGAATGCATGTCATTTGATGATCCAAATCAATTTTAATTTGATATCTCATTAGACTTTGCCAAAATGTAGAAATAATGTTCGATGAAAATTCCTAGTGTTATGCCACATGGTAGCGCAACATGACTATAAACAAAAAACATATACCACGACGGGCCCCACTTATTGGTTAGTTTTAGTTAAATAATAACATAAAAAATGTGATGTGGCATACTTCAAAGAATTTCCAAAATAGTGAAGGCCTAACTCCTCTAGGCACATACTCTTCAATTTCCCACCCAAAGATTCATTTAATGACTGACAAGGCTTGCTAATTTTCTAATATAGAAAGGATTCACCAAGAAGATTGACTATTATATTTTGACACCCATGACTCTCTTGCATCAATCTATGTAGGTCTACACAACTAGTATAATAGAGGTGAGATTGTATATGTCTATATTTTAAATTTCCTAAGGTAGTAAGGTTGAGTGTTCATTAAAATTCTTTGTGCATGTCAATGATAGGTAAGTTTCATATAGTGGTCATCATGCCCACATCTTGATATACGTTTATTCTTTTGATTAGAGCTAGACTCTTGATTTTATTGTGTGATACTTTCGATTACTGATACATTCTTTTGTCCATATGATGTCATTGCTGATGATTTAGTAGTGATATATGCATGATGTGTATGCCAGTAATGTCATGATGTTATATGATGATGTTTGGATGCATTCATATATTTATAATGATGTTTTGATTCCAAAACTAAAAATGCTCTTCTGTTGTTATGATCTGATGCATTATCTTTTTTGCTACATTGATGGATTCATTGGTTTTATGTACATTATACTTAATGGGATTAATGATAATTTACAGATGTAAATTTGATGATATTGTCATTATATAATGTGATGGACATGTTTATGTTATATACTTAGTGTATATGTTTTCCTATGACATATGATGATGGTTACTTTTATGCTACGAGTTACTGATGTTCGTTTACTATTATGCTTATGTTACTACTCTTATGGATCCTATTTGATGTGTTTGTATGAAGAGGGACAAAGTTGTAGTTACTCACTTGTGAGGTCCACATCATATCTCTATCCCCTTCACTGCTTGATCTTATATATTTATATGTGTTTTGACTATTATACTAACGTGGACAAGTATTGGGCATCAACTTCATCTAAATTGACAAGTTTGAGTGTGCCCAAAATATATAAATTACCTGAATGTTGGTTAAATATGAAGCTAGTCATGTGGCCGACATGTATTAAACCAAAATTGTTGTTCAGACTTTTAGATGACAGTTTTCCCCAATATGCATATACATCCGCCGGTTGCAGTATGCCAACGTTTGATTATTTTGGCATGGATGATTTGGATGCTTGTCATGATGCGTCCCCGTGCAGGATTGTAGTCACTTTTTTGCTTCGCACCTAAGTTGTTAGTGTCACCAATCAGTGATTTGGGTGCAACTGTTTTAGCGGACTAGTTTTCATAGGAATTTAATTATATTGAGATTTTAATATATTGTTTTGAGAAATTTTGTATTTATTTATTTTTTGGTGAAATTATGTGAATATTAAGGTTATATATTTTCATTTTGAGTTCAATTCATTTTGGGGATTTCTTAAAAGTGTTTTTTTACCTTATTTTCTCAACTTGGTTTTAGAAGATATGAAGGGTTTTTCACAAAAAGTCTTAAAAAAAATTGAATTTGATTGGGAGGGAAACATTTTGAGGTTGGATTTTGTGGGCAATGAAATTTTAGCTTCATTGAATAGATTCCTCACTCTCCTCCAAATTATATCTTCTTTGGTGGAGTGTGCTTCGTTCTCCAAGTGTTTTGAGGTTTTTCTTTAGTCATTGAAAGGTATGTTGAGTTTCTCTTCTCAATCCTTGTTTAAATTCTTTTTTTTTTTTAAATTTGAAATGTTCTTAAAGGTTGAACCTATGAATCTTGTACTGGATATATTTATTGGGAATTCTTGATTGTATTGGATGCTTTGTTTGATCATTGAGGATTTAAACGCTTTTTAGAGGTGGAGATTTCTTTTTTGGGTTTCTTGATGAAGTAAATCCATTTTTTTAATGTGTATGTCATGGGGGCAAATGGGTTTTCTTACTTTCTTGAGAATTGAAGTTTGGTATGCTTAAATGCTAGTTTTGAGCCTTGATGGGCGTCAGGGAAATTTTATCATTATAATTTTTGTTGTAGTAACTTTGTGAGGGAAAAGGAAAGCCCGTAGATTATTTGAGTTTGAATTCCACCCCTGTGAGGTCTCAATTGTGTTATGATTATTCTTGTTATTGTGGTAATTTGGCTATTGTGTGTGCACGTGGATACCTTTGAATTCCACCGCATGGACGAGGTAGTTGTATCATTTCCAAGGGATATAGTGATAACTCTCCATGATTTTTTGGGTGTGATGAGGCCTCTTGCGTGCCATTTGTGTGTGTGTGTTCTTGAGTGGATGTGAGTCCAACCTTGGGAGTGGCTCTCAATGGGGGGATCGAGGCACACAGGGGCCATCATGGTAACCCATTGCAAAGTCTTTAAAGTGATAATATAAATAAAATTAATGGGGTTAAAACATTTAATCAAGATAAGTATGGGTATGTGGATATGGATGTACCGACCACAAAGATTCCTCCTATGTGCATGTGGGCTCTTACTAGCCAAGGATGTATTAGAGAAGGCTTGGAGATACCAACCATAAAGGGCCTAGAGTTACTAACATGTCAATTTACTCATCTCCACGAGAGGTTTATTGATGCCACATGAGTCATGATGTGGTGAGGCGATGGGTTATTCCATTCCCCACTGGAGCTATGTCATGATACTCCCAGTCTTGGACTGTGCGCCCACTTGGTATGATTGCTGAGTCACTGGATATGTGTAGTTGAGCCCTTGTTACTTGCATGGTGTTTATGTCTTGAACTTTCTTGTCGTTCACCCGGATCTGTGTGTGACACCTTGTATACAATATAATCATGCCTCTTGTGGATTGTGTGGTGTAGTGGATTCATGCCTGTGCATACCTTGTATGTGAACCTTGTTTGTGTGTATGGGCCACATGGTTATCTCCATGAGAATGGTGGTAGAGGGCTTGAGGGTTCCTCGTGGTCGAGTGGTGTGGCCAACCAGCTTCAGGGATTGGTGTATAGGTATCAAGCGGTCCCATATAGTATCACTCATCTTCCAGACTCATGACCACTTGATGTTGTATCCTCATGTTGTTCTTTGCATTGTATCATTTGGTTGTACTTTGGCATGTGTATCCTTTCTCATTTGTACAATGAAATGTCATATTTAATTTGATAGCGTAGGTCGTGTTCATGTAGAGATTTAAGTGTAACACTATGATGTTATTGGATGTGTATACTTATTTTTAGGACTTAAATAATCTTAGTAGAATGCATTATGCAATCCTTGTATCTTGATTTGGCTTTATGTTGCATACTATAGATACATTCCTTAAAATGATTTAATAATGATGCATTACACATGAAAAATGTATGTATTACCTTGTATGTTGTGAATACATGTCGGGAAAAGAAATGACCTCTACTAGACCTGACAGATAAGTTAGAGCCTTGTAAACTTGAGTTCCTAACCCTGGATCCACTTCTTTGCAAATGCCCTTAACAGTTGTGCATTCATCCAAATTTACTGTGCATTTGTGTGCAGAGCTACACACATTTGTTTCCCCTGCGGATACAAACAATTCTTGCTATGCATATGTGCTTCTGTTCTACACATACATTCTTTGCTACTGCACATACATCTATGTAAAACTACAAATTTGTGATAGTTTATAGGTTTGTTTAGGCTATATGCAAAAATGAGTTGATTTTTAGATACCCATTATCCTCCTTATCATTTTGGCATAATTACATTCATGGTTTGACCTCGTATACCATGTTTGTCAATTGGTATACCCAAATTGAACCTTTTCTAGATGTTCCTTGGGGTTAGCCTGCCCCTTTGAGTTGACGTTTGTGGCCTGGAAATGCAAGGCAAGTGGAGAGGCTTGTGAATGTTCGATTGAGACCTCTAGAGGCTTCTTATAATGTGTTCATTATGTGTGGCCATGAGGCCCTTGGGAAAGCATTGATTTATCACCTTGAAGGCTTCAACGATGTTCATTTTGGTAGTGTAATTGATTGTTTAATGAATGTTAATACTTTATGATCGCATAGTATGTTATGTTAGTGTATTCATGCTTTTATTGATTTCAATGATATATTATTATTCAAAATAAAGTTATTTTGCTCGTAATGCGCCTTGTTCCTCGTGGGTTCTTTGGTGGGGTGTGACATTTCACCTAGAAATGCTACTAAAGTGTGGTAACAAGAGTTGAACTCTTTTTAACTAGTTCCTAAGGTCTTGTGAAATGTCTAACTATTGATAAAATTAATTAAGGCACTAAAATATGTAGTCTTTTTTATAAATTATAATATTTAAATGCAAAAAAGAGGGAAAATACATAATGAGTTGGGTAGACTAATATATAAACTAGATTGTATTCCAGTCACATTTTAGATGACCCCTTTTGCAGATGACCTATAGAGATTGATGTATTGGCTAGCCCTTAGAGAATTATATTTATACAGTCAATCCTTGAGCATGATGCACAAGTTCATTCTAGCCACCCTTGTTTGCTATAGAGGGGAGCCTCATTGTATCTTTCAAGAAGTGCATTTGTAATATTGATTGTCCCATCAACTTAATAAGAAGTGGTTTGTTCTTTAGATAATTATGGCTTTTCCTTGTTCGGGTAAAAGCACAATAAGTTGTTACCCTTTTACAAAGGAAAAGGTTAACAACACCAAAACTGTAAAACTTCAAGGGCATAAAAGTCACATTTCTGTTGAGAATTTGAAGACGATGCAAACTGATGAAATGTGTGAACAGGATGAATTTTATGCCTATAATTTTTTTTTTAAAAATTGAACAAAAATTAATATGCTTTTTGAAAATTTTAGTTCTATTTTTCGTTTAATGAAAAATACTACAAATCAGGGGGTTTACTTCTCGTCATTATAAGTAAAACATTGTTTTTCCTCCAATTTCAGAATATGTTTTAGATGACATGTATAGCTAGTGCAGAAAAAAAGAAAGAAGTGCTTTTGATCTATAGTTTGCCCGTTATAAGTATTCACAGTCGAACTTACCTAAAATCAATAGTTTTTGTCTCCCGCCACTTTTCCCCTATCAAAACTATACTAAAAGCCAAATAAATTATATATTTTTCAAGAGGACTCTCTTCTCTAGTGTTTTATATGATTTTATTTTTTTTTGAATTGATTTAGCATTTTTTTTATATTTTTCGAATCAACGACTTCTCAAAACTTAATATACCTACATGTAGTTTTTAGCGAATTTGTTCAACATTTTGTAATTGAAACAATATACAATTTATATGTCCAGAATCATAATTTTGAGATATAGAAAAGTGTGTTTTACTTTTTTGACATTTTTTATTTTGAGCAGAGAACGGAATAGCATGAGTGAAAATTTACGGTTTTTTGATGTTTTTGGGGGGTTTGATTACCAACATGGAATGCTACCTAGGTAGACTCGGCCCAGTCAATAAGGATCAAAGAAAAAAGAATTTCTTGCTTGTATTTGAGCAATGGGAAATAAAAGGATTAGAACAAGGAAATATGGTTGTAAAAGGGATGAAAAATGAAAGGTCATACAAAACTTATCGAAGAGCAACCAATCGATGTTGAAGAAGAACATATTGATGTTGAAGAAGGTGCAACTCAACTAGGAGAGGATATCGGTAGTAGTCAAGGTATACATATTTATCCAGTAATGCAAATTTGATGGAGATGAATGAGGAATCACTTATCAGTCAAATTGCACTGGAGCACCTGGTACTTGAAAGAACTATTAAATTGCATCTAAAAAATATGTGGAAGGAATATTTTGAGGATAAATCTTTGGTGGGAAAAGCACACTTATTTGCAAAGTTATTCAGGAAAAGAGAAATGACTCCAGTTTTGGAGTTGTTGGGTTTTGATAGTAGGAAAAGTGTAGGAGGTCAAGTAAAAGAAAAAATAATTGAAAATTTACAAGATGCATTGAATGTTGTTAACATGACAGATGGAGGATCTGATTCAAATGTTGCTCAAAGAGCGTTGATGACTGTGATTTCCAGTAAGCGATTGACACATAGAAATCAAGTTTGAGCAATTTTTGATTTACTGAAGGTATCTCAAAGAACTGTTCAGAGATATATTAGGAAGAGAAATATGTTGGATACGGACATTGAAAAGAATTGGGTACAACTTTGTAGAGTTCCTCAAAAGACATAATTTTTGAAGATGTAAGAAGACATGTCTTTGAATTTTTGACCAACCACTTTCATGTTTCTCCCAATAGAAGGGACACTATACATATGAAAGATGAAGAGAGCGGTATGAAGATTTCACATCCAAAATATTTTGTCGATACTACACAAAGTGAACTGGTTGAAGCATTCAAACAAGAACTTTTAGATGAGAAAATAGGTCAGAGAATGTTTGAGATGTTGCGTCCTTGCTTCGTATGCATAAATAAGGTTCGTGAAACATGTTGTCGAAATCTTGTTGAGTTTCACTTATACTTTCAATCCTATAAAAAGGTTATGATAGTACCTAATCTAGATATGGTTCTTGGAAGTACAACAGAATCTGTGAAGTCCATTCTATGTGATAAATCAAAAGACTCGGATGAATTGAATGTCCAGTCTATAAAAAATGAATGCAATGATTGTGGAAATTTACATAAATTTCCTTTACAATTTGATAATATTGATGTTACAACACCAGTCCAATAGAAGAGATTTGAATATGAGAGATACCTAACGAAAACGGGACAAGAATAAAAAAAATTACATTGAAGGAGAGTGAATTACTGTACCTTCTATTCATGGACAGATTTTGATCTATAATTTATCCACATATCCAACATTGTCATGGTGCATGATGGCAAGCTAAACAGTTTCGTGATTCCAAAAAATGTTTCCCACCTGGTTGTATTGTGTCAGTTGTAGATTTTGTGGAGAACTATACATTTTCCCCTCAACCAGAGCTCCAAAGTCAATATTATCATTCTGAGAAAGTTGCAATATTTTTGCATGTGACCTATAGTCATGCACAATTTGGTTTGGATGAGATAGAAAATATAGGTCAAAATGAACGCATTATCATCAAGGAGGTTCATTTCTATATCAGCGATGATAGGGTTCTTGATAGGAACTATGTGGCTCATTGTTTTGACATATTTTTCGACAATCTTGCGAGTCACGGAATAAATTCTTCACAACACTAGATCTAGTCTAATGGGTGTGCGGGTAATTACATTATTTTCTTTTAGCCTTTCAATTCTATTAGATAAATTATATAAGTTTTATTTTTTACATGATTATTTATTTATACACACACACACACACACACACACACAGAGATATAAAAGGTAAATGTTCAGGTGTGTGTACATGTCTATATTTTTAAATTATAGGTCAATTTAAGTTTGCAAAAGCCTTTAATTGGTTATACATGCAATATGCTAGACACACTGTTAAATTTCTTTGAAAGTAGACATGAAAAAGGAGAGCATGATGGAGTGGAAGCATGTGTGAAGCGTGCACTCTGACAACATGAACTTCAAGGTAAATATATTTGATATCCAATTTTTTTGTAGTATAGTATGTACACATTCTTTAATCTCCATTTGCTACAAATAAACTAATTATACTAAATTATTATATATCTAGATAACATGATAGAGAATGCAAAGAAATTTTTTGAATGGTGTTGAAATCATTTCACTACTTGAGACACAAAATACAACAAACATTACTTTTGGGAAGTGATAGGTATTTAATACTTTCATTTTTCAAAGTCAAATTCTAAAAATTAAATTATAGGTCACATGTGTTCAAGTTGAGTCTGTATATAGCATGTACATGCATTTCACATTTCCCATAATTGAACTTAGATCTAACTAATTTATTTAAAATTTGTAATTTGTCCATATATGAATCGATCCAATCCTTACAATTGTCAATCAATTGTTGGTATTAGAAGTTTACATCAAGTGATTATTACAGGACAACACAAGCCTCCACTGATTCAACTAAGAGATAAATCATGCTTTTGTGAAGATTATCTTAGTAACAACACAATGAGTCAATGTCTTAATATTGCAAATGGATATGTTTCGCAATGGGATCAGAAAGATTTAATCAAAATGCCTCCTTATGAAGATGATGACAATGACATAGACATCCATGATCCTATATATTTAGCTGATTATGAATGTGTTTTTGATTTAGTTTTTATAGGTGCATGCTGACATATATTTACACATATATGTTTTTTTATTTACAGTTTATATATAATTTATTAGGTTTACTTGAGTGACGTTCAAATTTTAGTAGTCCAAACTTAAAGTTTTGTTATTAATTTAAATGCACGATTCATTTTTACAGTTGTAGGTGATATTTTTGTTGTGGTTGCGGATCTTGAGAATGTAGAAGGTGTAGATTATTATATACTAAGATGTACCAAAGAAAAATACAAGTTGCCACAAGATATTGTTGATGGTGATGGACAACAATATCTAAATGGTTCAGTTGTTATTGAAGGCACCTATTATCAACAAGTTAAGATCGACAAAAATAGAGTTCAATTTATTGAACACATGCCTGGACTAAGAGTTCTACATTATAGTCACTTGGTTATAGCGACAAAGTTGCAGTTTGAGACTGTGCCAAAAAATCACGTGGAAACCAAAAGTGGAAGTTGACTATTGAAGAACATGAATTTTTTTGGAGATAATAAAGGATAGAGAGGATCTAGACTACATGTTCCAAAAGATAACGTAGGATTTTAATGTGTTTTCATAGATCTAGCTCGTGTGTACTTAAATCATATTTGAAGTAGACTATAAATGATTTGAAATACATGATTGAACCTGGATATATACATATTAGGTCATATTAGGGCTTAAGGGGTCATAATAGTGCTTAAGGGGTCATATTAGGTTGATTAATAAATTGATTAGATTGAATAAATATTGATTAGGTTATATTAGATTGGTACTTTAGATTGATTTTAGTAATTGAGTAGATTGATTAAATTAAATTGATTAGGTATGTTGATTAGGTGGAATTTAGATTGATTAGGTTTTGAATTTTAATTGATTAGACCTTTCAATAATTTTTTCAATTGATTATATTAGATTGATTTTAGATCGATTAAGGTTGTTTTAATTGATTATTAAATTGATTAGATTGTTCAGTTAGATTGATTAGGTTTCAAATTATTTTCAAGATCTCGACATTATATTAGATTGATAGTTTGGTTTCCTTTATTAAAGTTTCTAGATCAAGATACTTTTGGTACATGGAACCTCATGAAAGTCCTCTTTTCTTGCTTTCATGTTTGTAATAAGGTGCAACCTTGAGATCACCCTTGTGTGTGTGTAGTTGTGTGGGTCTTTGATGTAAGGTGAAGGACCTAAGGTGAAGTTATAAACCTAGGTTCCTGAAACCAAAGTTAGACCATGTTTGTTTAAAGCCTTTAAGGTTTGGTTAGAAGTCATGTTTTAAGTCCTTAGGTAGGTTATTGTCTTGTTTTGACCCTCTCCCACATCCTTGGGGTCGGTAAACTTAACATTCTCCAAAAATACAAACTTTCCTTCATGATTGCTAAAAGTTGTCTTTTTGCAAAGTTGCATGAGCAACTTTTGCAAAATGTTGCTCGAGAATGAACAAATTCTTTCTAACCAACCTCACCCACTTTCTAAAGCTTATGAAACACTTGGAGGATTCTATTAGGTGAGAGGATGGCTTCCATGAAGGTAAGAAGACTGTGTGTACGAAGTTTGATGTTCAAGCAAGGAAATAGAAGAGTGTTTTGAGTCATTTTTGCATGGTACAGCCTGGTACGAATTCATTTTGAAGATCCAGTTGTAGAATTTTGTAATTCCTTGAGTCTACTAACCTTTCCAATTGATTTGAGGTGTTTTTGTTAAGTTAGTGAAAAGTTATAGATTTTACTTGGTTGCTGTCTGAGAAACCAAGGCTCTACTGGACCAGTCTCAAAGATGTGATCCTAACAAGAGAATTATCCAGTGGATCTCCTCGGCCACTTGGAAAATCCTAGTTAGGATCATGGTATTTAGGAATCCAGAAGCTGAGACTCTCACTCTTAGTCCTATTTTTAAGATCAAGCCCTTGGCTAATTATCCCTATGTAATTAGCCTAGTCTGTCGGTACAATCACATGCAGGAGTTATATGAGTATTGTGGGATCAAAAAAAGAGTGGTTCTAGACTAATTTGGGGTAGGGGAATCCATCCAAAGCTCAAAATTTAATTCATGAACCCACCTTCTATCACTTTCCTAACAAACCAAGCCTAAACTAGTTAATTAGGTTTGTGTGTTTTGTGAGAGCTTGGGGGTGTAGGAGTCGAGTGAGGTGCTAATGCTTTGGGGGGTTTGAAAAATACATAAAGGGTGTATAGAAACCCAATCAGATCCTCTAGATCCCATTGTCACAAAAAGTTAAGTCCTAAAAACCCACTGGTTAGGGCTGCAAGGAATCCTAGACCATTTGGGGTTCGACTAACTTTGGGTCTTCAAGACAAAATTTAGTGGTGGATTCCTAACCACTAGGGTATGTTAAGAGTCTTCAATCTCTTAGGATATAATTTTGAATCCACTGGTAAAGTTTTACACCTCGTGATATGCTTTAGGGAAAGTGTCCCTAAAGGAGAAATTGCTTTGTTCTATAGATTGATTTGGAGAACCAAGAGAGAATAGGGGAAGCATATTGACCCCTTGGACAAGTCAGGAGACATCCTAAGAAGACTTGTGTGGAGTGAGATTGATCATGTTTGAAGTTTGAAGAGGTATCAAAGAGCTAGGGTCCATTAAGGTCTTCTTGCAGTGCTCTTTGCATCAGGTGGTATCAGAGCTTGCAAAGATCTTGGAAGGAGTGAAGAATGGCTGGGGGAATAGAAAGTTCTCTAGAGAAAGAAGTCCCCATTAGAATCAATAATGTGGAATTAGAAAAAATTGTCAGGGAACAAGTAGCCAAGAACAAGAGGATGGAAGAGGAGATAAAGAAGTTGAAAGACCTCCAAATGGAGGAGGAATGAGAAGAAGAAGAGGAAGAAGAAGAGGAAGAGCAGGAGCAAGATGAGACAAAGAACATGCTTGCAAACCAATTAAAACTTCTTGAAGCTCTTGAAAGAGTTGGAAGAAGGGATCAGAAATTAGACATGCCCATGTTTTGTGGGAAAATGGATCCTGAAGAATGCATGGATTGGGTGGAAGCTTTGGAGAACTACTTTGAGTATGACAACATCTCTGAAAATTAAAAGGTTAAGGTTGCAAAATCTAGAACGAGAGGTCCTGCCTTGAGTTGGTGGAACTTTCTACAAAATGAAAGAGTGGAGGATGGAAGGAATCCTATCTCAACATGGAAGAAGATGCTAGTTGAAGTCAAGAAGCAGATTGTACCTGAAGACTATGAGATCACCCTCCACAAGAAGCTGCAAAATCTTAGGTAGGAGGACCTTGATGTGAGTGGGTATATTGAAGAATTTCACAAGATGACCTTGAAGGAAAGAGTTCCTGAAAGTGAGAAGCACAAACTTGCAAGATATATCAATGGACTAAAATACAGTATCCAAGATGAAATGAGTTTGTTTAACCCTGAATCAGTACACAAATGTTTTCAAATGACACTAAAAATTGAAGAAAAGCAGAAGAGAAGGGGAGAACAAAATAATAGAGGAAGAGGGAATAACATCAGGGGAAGAGGTCGATTCAATGGTAGAGGACCATTCCAAAGAAGTCAAGGGGAGTTTAATCACCATGAGTCAGAAGAAGAGCACAATAATAGTAACAGTTTCAGAGGGAGGAGATCCAACGGTAGAGGAAGGTTTGGAGGAAGAGGGCCTAATTTATTCACAGGGAAGTGTTTTACATGTAATCAAGTTGGACATGAGTCCTTCAGATGTCTTGAAAAGAGTGGAACCAATAGACAAGGAGGGGACAACAGAGTACAACTTACCCAAGAGGATGATAACCAAAGTGTATCCTCCTATCACTCTGAAACTTCAAGGCCTGCAAATCCAGAGCAAGGAGAATGTTTAATTATGCAAAGGACACTCCTAAGAGTACCTACTACTGCAGAACCACCTCAGAGGAAGTCATTATTCAGAACAAGCTGCAAGGTGAACAATAAGGTATGCAAGGTTATAGTTGATTTTGGCTCTACAGATAATATTGCATCTAGGGATTTAGTCACTAAACTAAAGTTGCATGTAATTCCTCATCCTTTCCATTAAAAGGCTTCTTGGTTAACAAAAGAAAAGCAAACCATTATCAATGAGCAAGTTTGGGTAGATTTCAAGATAGGGGAGTATACAGACAGGGTTCTATGTGATATTATAGAGATCGATGCATGTCATTTTTTATTAGGGAGGCCTTGGAAATATGATGTAGATGCTAGTAATGATGGAAAATCCAATGTTTATACTATAAATAAGGATGGTGTTGAATATGTAATGAACCCACTCCATGACTGTGAGAAAGAAAGACATACTACTAGTACTTTCTTGCACATAGGAGAAAATGAATTCATGAAAGTACTAAAGGAGAAGGATAGCCCTTGTTATGACCTAGTAGTTAGGCCCAAAAAGACACCTTTGAAGGAGTCCAAAGTCCAAATCCCCATTAGGGATGTAGGCACCAAAGAAGTAAAAGCACTGTTAGACCAGTATAGAGGTATTATTGCTGAGAACACACCAGAGTCTTTTCCACCTGAGAGGGAAATAAGTCACTATATAGACTTCATACTAGGGGCCACTCTCCCCAATAAAGTAGCATATAAGATGACCCCTGAACAGAATCAGGAGGTAGCAAGACAGATTGGAGAATTATTGTCAAAAGGTCTCATTAGGAAGAGTGTGAGTCCTTGTGTTGTCCCAACATTTCTAGTACCTAAGAAAGAAGGCACATGGAGGTTATGTACGGATTCTAGGGAAATCAATAGGATAACCATCAGATATAGGTTTCCTATTCCTAGAATAGAGGATTTGATGGACTGTTTGCGGGTTGCAAGTTACTATTCCACGATAAATTTCAAAAGTGGCTATCATCGTATAAGAATCAGAGAGGGAGATGAATGGAAGACAACATTTAAGATTATAGAAGGCCTCTAAGAGTGTCTTGTTATGCCTTTTGGCCTTTCCATTGGTCCAAGCACCTTTATGAGATTGATGAATGAAGTATTGAAACCTTTTCTTAACAAATTTGTTGTTGTATACCTTGATGACATTTTGATCTTCAGCAGGAGCAGGGAAGAACATCTCAAGCCTTTGGACATGGTGATGAGGAAACTCCATGAGAAGAAGTTGAAAATCAATATAGATAAGTGTGTATTTCTTCAAGAAGAAATTTTGTTCTTGGGCTTTGTGATCTCCAAAAACAGTCTCAAGATGGACCTTACCAAAGTTGAAGCCATCCTCAATTGGCCACCTCCCACTTCTCCATCAGAGGTAAAATGTTTTCATGGCCTATATAGATTTTATAGGAAATTCATCAGAAACTTTAGTGGCATATGTGCTCCCATTATTAACACTATTAAAGGTGGAAGATAATGCATATTTTCATGGACTAATGAAGCTAATGAGTCCTTTGAGTTGCTAAAGAAGAAGATTGTAGAGAAGCCTATGCTAGTCCTACCAGACTTTCACAAGGTATTCACAGTTGAATGTGATGCAAACAACAAAGCCATTGGAGGAGTCTTGAGCGAAGAAGGAAGACCAGTTGCTTTTTTCAGTGAGAAGCTCAATGAAGCTAAACAAAAACACTCCACTTATGATCTTGAAATGTATGAAATGGTTCAGTCACTTAGGAAATGGAGGCATTATTGATTTCCCAAGGAGTTTTTTGTTTTTACTGATAACCATGCACTTAGCTTTCTAAACAAGCAGGAGAAACTTAATCACAAACATGTGAAGTGGATGGAATTCTTGCAGTCTTATACATTTTCCATCAAGCATAAAAAAGGGGGTTTGATCAAAGTTGTTGATGCTCTCAGTAGGAGACATTTGAACATTGAAGCCATCCAATTAGAGAGTGTTGGGATCCATGCCATGAAGGATATGTATGTTAAAGATGAAGATTTTAAAGAAGCTTATCAGATTTGCATTGAGATGACAGACAGGTACCATACTGATTTCTCTGAGTTTATTGTGCAAGATGGTCTTCTTTTCAAAGGGATTTCTTTATGTGTCCCAAAGGGATCTATGAGGGTGAACATTATCAAAGAGAAGCATCGTGGATGCCTAGCTGGTCACTTTGGAGTGGACAAAACTTTGGAGCTAGTTAGGAGATTCTACCACTGGCCAAAATTACAGACATATGTTAGGAATTTTGTGGAGAGTTGTTCAATTTTCCAACAAGCCAAAGGACACACATCCAATGCCAGACTATACACTCCTTTACCCATCCTTGAAAAACCATGGGATTTAGTAAGTATGAACTTTGTCCTAGGCCTTCCAAAGACCAAGTCTAGATTTGATAGCATTTATGTTGTAGTGGATAGATTTTCCAAAATGCCACACTTTATCCCTTGTAGGACAACTCATGATGCATCACACATAGCAGGATTGTTTTTTAGAGAAGTTGTAAGACTTCATGGATTACCACTATCAATAATATCAGATAGGGATCCTAAGATTTTAGGCCACTTTTGGAGGACACTGTGGAGAAAATTAGGAACAAATGTCTCTCCGTCATCTGCATATCATCCATAGTCTGACGGTCAGACATAAGTCATCAATAGATCCCTTGGAAACCTTCAAAGATGCCTCACACAGGAACATGGAGCCACTTGGGATACAATTATAGCACAAGTAGAGTTCTCATCCAATGACTCAGTAAATCGGAGCACTAGTTTAACTCCATTCCAGATTGTCTATGGCACTCACCCTAGAGGAGTATTGGAACTCAGGGATATCAAAGAAATGGACAAAAGAAGTGCACTAGCTGAAGACTTTGCTGAGGTAATGAAGAATATACATGATTAGGTGCAGACCAAATTGAAGCATACCACTGAGAAATATAAATCCCATGTGGACAAGAAGATGAGAGATCTACAATTCAAGGTGGGAGACTTAGTGATGATTCACCTCAAGAAGGAGAGACTACCTAGAGAGAAATACACAAAGATTATGATGAAAAATCTTGGCCCTTTCAAGATTCCAAAGAAATGTGGCAACAATGACTATAGAATTGATCTACCATCTCACATTGGATTATCATCTATTTTCAATGTTGTAGACATCTATGCTTATAAAGGAGAAGATAGTACTACTAATATTACAGGTACTCTAGAACCTCCTACACTCCAACCACTCAAGGACATGCCACAAGCAACTCCTCCTGAGATTGAAACCATTCTAGACAAAAAGAGTGAACAAGAAAACTAGGAGGGGCACTTACTATGAGTACTTGGTTAAATGGAAACATCAACCAGTTGAAGAAGCTACTTGGATGAACCCTGAAGACATTCTGAAGATAGGTTATCCACTTGAAGAATTCATAATTCAAGAGACTTGAGTTCCTTTTGTCATGAGGAGTATGGTGTAGGGCACCTCCTGAAAGTCCTCTTTTCTTTCTTTCATGTTTTTAATAAGGTGCATCCTTGAGATCACCCTTGTGTGTGTGTAGTTGTGTGGGTCTTTGATGTAAGGTGAAGGACCGAAGGTGAAGTTATAAACCTAGGTTCCTGAAACCAGAGTTAGACCATGTTTGTTTAAAGCCTTTAAAGTTTGGTTATAAGTCATGTTTTAAGTCCTTAGGTAGGTTCTTGTCTTTTTTTGACCCTCTCCCACATCCTTGGGGTCGGTAAACTTAACATTCTCCAAAAATAGCAACTTTCCTTCATGATTGCCAAAAGTTGTCTTTTTGCAAAGTTGCATGAGCAACTTTTGCAAAATGTTGCTCGAGAATGAACAAATTATTTGTAACTAACCTCACCCAGTTTCTGAAGCTTCTAAAATTCTTGGAGGATGCTATTAGGTGAGAGGATGCCTTCGATGAAGGTAAGAATACTGTGTGTACGAAGTTTGATGTTCAAGCAAGGAAATAGAAGAGTGTTTTGAGTCATTTTACCATGGTACGGATTCATTTTGAAGATCAAATTGAATTTTTTTATAATTCATTGAATCTACTAACCTTTCCAATTGATTTGAGGTGTTTTTGTTAAGTTAGTGAAAATTTATAGATTTTACTTGGTTGTTGTCTGAGAAACCAAGGCTCTACTGGACCAGTCTCAAAGATGTGATCCTAACAAGAGATTTATCTAGTGGATCTCCTCAGCCACTTGGAAAATTCTAGTTAGGATCATGGTCTTAAGGAATCCAAAAGCTCAGACTCTCACTCTTATTCCTATTTTTAAGATCAAGCCCTAGGCTAATTATCCCTATGTAATTAGCCTAGTCTGTCGGTACAGTCACATGCAGGAGTTATGTGAGTCTTGTGGGATCAAACCAAGAGTGGTTCTAGACTAATTTGGGGTAGGTGAATCCATCCAAAGCTCTGCATTTCATTCATGAACCTACCTTCTATCACTTGCCTAACAAACCAAGCCTAAACTAACTAATTAGGTCTGTGTGTTTTGTGAGAGCTTGGGGGTGTAGGAGTGGAGTGAGGTCCTAATGCTTTGGGGGGTTTACAAAATCCATAAAGGGTGTCTAGAAACCCAATTAGATCCTCCATATCCCATTTTCACAAAAAGTTAAGTCCCAAAAACCCACTGGTTAGGGCTACAAGGAATCCTAGACCATTTGGGGTTCGACTAACTTTGGGTCTTCAAAAAAAAATTTAGTGGTGGATTCCTGACCTCTAGGGTCTGTTAAGAGTCTACAATCTTTTAGGATAGAATTTTGAATCCACTGGTGAAGTTTTACACCTTGTGATATGGTTTAGGGAAAGTGTCCCTAAAGGAGAAATTGCTTTGTTCTATAGATTGATTTGGAGAACCAAGAGAGAATAGGGGAAGCCTATTGACCTCTTGGACAAGTCAGGAGACATCCTAAGAAGACTTGTGTGGAGTGAGATTGATCATGTTTGAAGTTTGAAGAGGTATCAAAGAGCTAGGGCCCATTAAGGTCTTCTTGCAGTGCTCTCTGCATCAGCTTTGTTTGAAAATTACAAGTGTAATTTTTCTAAATTATTTATTAAAATTAGAAATTTATTAGGTTTCAAATAATTGATCTATATTAAATAAATTATATTGATACTTTTGTATAATCAAGATTAGATTGGTCAAGATCTACTTTTTAATTTGTAATTATCTATGTACATTTTTTTGTAATTAGGTTTCAATTAATTGATCTAGATATTTTTAATTTTATATTAGATTTCAATTAAATTTAAATTAGACTTAAATTTATAGATAAACATAAATCTACATGTGCATAAGTTTATTTTTAGTTCAAATATATATATCTAGAAATAAATGTATAGACTACACACACACACACACACACACACACACACACACACACACACATGTATGTACATATAGATCACAAACATCAATGTCCATACATATTTATACATCTAGAAACATAAAATGAAAATCAAACATGTATCAATGTAAATGTCTATACATATCTAAAAACAAGTGCATACCTATCTACTATCAATGTCATGTACAAATACATGAGGTCTATAGAGATAAGCACATGCATGTACTAGATCAAATATCAATGTCACATGCAAATGTAGAGGTCAAATATCAATGTAAATATATGTGGAAAATCAATAACTCAACATCACCAATGTTCAAACTATGCAACCAATAAACAATATAACTCTCAATGACCACCATCACCACTGTGTCTATGCCCATGTGGATCCTTGTCCTGTTGGACCTGGGTCTGTATGTACATGTAAAAATTTACAAATAATTAATAATGTTGATTTTTTTAAAATATACATTTAAACTAAAAAAATAAATTATTTAATTCAAATTATTTTACCTGTGTATCCTAATGAATCGGATCACCAGGCTCCTTGAAATCTCCACATGAAACACCCATCGTAGTGTCTTGTACCTGCCTCAAATAAATAAATAAATAAATAAATAAATAAATATATATATATATATATATACAATTACTTGAATGTTCTTAAATAAAAAATAAATGGTTGCTTACCTACTACAATGCACGTCCAATGCCAGTTAACTCAGAAGAGTGTAAGGACACTACATTAGGATCAATGGCCTCATCCATAAGCAAATCTAAAAATCTAGTGTGAAATCGTGAGGTTGTAGGTGTCTTTTGTAGGGGAGGTGTCTGTTGTCAAGCGGTGTAAGATCATCCACACTCTGTCGTGGAGCTATAGGATGTATCTGGACGTCACCCTGTCTGGAGGTACCTGCCTCTGCATCTCCCTGTCCCTGACTGCTGCCTGTGGAGGATCTTGCAAAAACTCCTTGCATGAATGTAGGAATATCACTGGGAGGAAGCCCATGCAACATAGAATGTTCCTGATAAGATTTCAGGAGATCACTCACTAAAATGGAGCTCATGGTGTGCATGAGACGATCCTCTGGTAGTCGTGCTATCTCATTTGGAGTGGGAAGGTCAAATCGGATGTAAGGATCATAAAATGGACTAGAAGGAACAATGTCTGCACTCGTCCAGGACCTAAGCATGTACCTACCTACACGATCAGATGAAAACTCATTGACCTAAGTCATGATGGTGGCAATGCTAGAAAACATATCTAGGTGTGTATCCTTAGTTGCAGCCTATCCAGCTCTAGTGTAGGTCTCCAAACCTTTTGGAAGAACCAAAAGGTTTTGACCCACCAATGCCCTCTTACTAGGGGCTATGGTAAATTAGGCCGTCTACACTTATCTTGATATCTCCCCCAACGCTGACCAACATGTGGAGGTAAATCTGTGTAATCAACATCGTAACCCAAATGGAACTCTACAAACAATTATTTGTAGAAATATAGGGGCACCTCATCCTTTTGGGACCACATATGATGGGCTGCCAACCATCTCATATATATATAAGGGTTCACTAAGTCATCTGTATATTTTGTGACCATGTATGCTCTAACCACTCTCTTATCTATGTAATGGGTTCCAAACATGTTCTTAACCTGAGTAAAAAAAATATCAAAATCAACTGTACTCAACCCACACTCCCTGTGACAGTGCTAGAGAGGCTTATATGATAAAAGCAAGATATATCATCATATGGATTGTATGATTCAGCCTTCTGAATCATACTCATCATCTCGGTGCGAATGGATGACAATTTCTCCCTATTGGGGAGGATAGCACTATTTTGCAACGTCCGCTCTAGCCCAGCTAGAGTAGCATGCAACCTAGAGATAGTCTCCTATCTACGACTATCTCTACTTTGTGGGGTACCATGGTGGCTCGAGGATGCACGTGAGGCCTGACCATCATGTATGCTAGGTTCTGAACCACTAGAAGCCATGACGCACATACAATATGATATCTAAATATAGAGAGATGATGGACGCACAAATGTAATAGATAAAGTTGCTCATTGCAAGTGGGCACATACATGTGTACATTCAGTAGAAAATCAATATATATACATGTTTTGAAAAAGAACATGTTTAAATAAATTAAAAACTGTATACACACACACACACACACACACACACACACACACACATGCACACGTACATTTGAAAATAATTTCAAATAAATTAAATTAATATAATTTATCTATCTAACTTCAAACATACATACTTCAAATGAAAACATTTAACTTCAAACATGTTAATTCATGCATTTAAATATAAATTTAAACATATTAAACTTCTTCAACATGCAACACTTTTGAACCACAATTCTTAAATTAAACATTTATTGCTTAAAATGAAGAAAAAAAAATATATTATAATGCTAAGTGAATTGTTTTTTCATTTTTTACATATTTATAAGAAAAAAAGTTTAAAAAAATGATTTTTTTGGGCCCCCCCTACGTGGAACTCGATCGAGTTTCCTCTGGAGCGCCTTTCCCACTCTCGTAGCCCCTCAATGTGCAAATGAGGGGCTTGGAGGTTTTCTTTTTGTATTTAAAATATCGCAGGTACTGGGCTGAGTGGGCCTCGACCGAGTCCCACTCGACCCAGTCTACTGGGCCACGTAGGCACCATTCAGTGCCTACATGGACTCGACTACGTAGGCACCATTCAGTGCCTACATGGACTCGACTGTGTTAGACTTGGCCGAGTGTGACTGGGCTGAGTCTAACTAAGCCAAGTCATTCGAAATAGCCTAAAAGGTGACACTCGACTGTGCTTTTACCATTCATCTTTATTGTTGTATATGCGTGTTTCCTCCTATTAATCACTAAAAGGAGAGATGTTGAGCTCTATTGTGGTATTTAAGTCAATTTTAATATCTAATAGTGAGACTTTTGTTATTCTTTGTTTTCCTTTGTAATTGCTAACCCTTTTCAACCCCCTAACACAATAGCTTTAGGCTCAACTTAGGATAAATAGGGATCCAAGTCAATTATGTGAAGGGACCTTGATGCAAAATTTGTTTCAACCACTAGTATCATTCTTAGAATTTTATTGCAAGAGCGCAAGTATAATTCTAAAAAGAGTCAAGTGCTTACAGAAATTTGTGATGAGAGAAATGGTCTATGGTCTATCAACTAGCAAGTTATATTAAACTAGGGGTCCATAGAGATGTCATGAATTCCATTGGCCAAAAACTTGTGAACTTTGGATGGTTTATGGAAAATATACAAATCATATTGGACAACAAGTTTTGTTATTTTGAGTGATCCTTATTGTCCAATAAAACAATCCCACTAGAAATCTACACTATACAAGGAGATCAACGATTGAGAAATCGTAATTAAAAAAAATGATCATGCTAACAAGTTGTGTTATCTAAGATGACCAACACTTGAGAAAGTGTAAACAAGAACGATGATCAAAGTAGATTTCCTTGCTATACTAGTCGACCAACTCTTGACAAAGTATAAACACATTTAACAAGGGATCAAGCTAGCAAGTCGTGTTATGATAGATGATCAATATGAGTTATATGGATGGGAAGTTGTGTTATTCTATTTGATCCATAAATCATCACTTCTTCTAGGGATCAAGCTAGTAAGCCACACTATACTATATAATCAAAGAAAAATTTATATGTCATGCAAGTTGTTAGAGATTGAATGATACCCATGCATTGAGGGTATTATGCAACACAACGCCACCACTTCTAGGTTATATCGACGAACCAAAAAAACAACGATGAATGATATGCCTCCCTTTAGGATGTCAACATGTTTCTATATTGACATATTAAGAAGATATAGATCCATATCAAGCATAAAATACCTTCAACACCAAGGAGATATCCTTTTAAAAATGCAAGTGTTCTAAGCTAGGAAAAAGATCCTTGTAGAGGATGCAAATCTTCAAGTAAGTAAAAAAATTTACAACAAGGGTAAATCGATCCTTATGAAGGATACATAGCTATCAAAGAGGCAAATAGAGGGGATGATACTTGTCAAAGGATACCTACCTCCACAAAAGGGAGGATATATTCAAACAAGGATATAGACAAGAGAAAGGTAAGAGATCCTTAAGCAATGATGAAAGCCTCCAAAAAGTTGTCCATGCCCCCTATTGTATTAGTGAGGACAACCACACTTAGAGACTATTATGTTTCTTATTGTATGTGAGATTGTACCACCATTTGATGACATGTAACTAATTGAATCTTTAAAGATGTTAAGTTGATCACCGAAATACAGAAAGATAATGCAAGACATTAAATCAGTTAATGGATTGTATTGTCATTGATGTCAACTTGATATAATCTAATCGGTTATAATCAAAGTGTCAAAGAATTCAGAGAATTAGAGAGAAAGATTATGCTTTCAGTAATGCATAAAAGACAACCATTCACTAAGTAACTTCAAACATCGACGGCTAGTGGAACCCGAAAGATAGAGATAACTGAAAGTTAAGTCACAGTGATGGCCGAGCAAAGAAACCAATGAGAATTACCAAAGAGAAGAATCAAAAGCATTACCAACAGACATAATTACAGTGTTAATCGACGAGCAGAACTTTGCAGTGAAGCCCGAAGGACAGACAACCCCGACGGACAAACAACCCCGATTGAGAAGCCCAAGGAGAACTGAAGTGCTGACCGAAGCTATCAAAGAGTTAAAACACCAAAGTTAACTGAAGTTCAGAAATGACAAAATACTTAGCTGACAGAGCTAAAAATAGACTTAACTAGTTGTTATCATTGTTTTCATCGACAAGATAAAGCCAGAGATAAGTATAAGATTTAAAGTTGTTTTATCCAATTGGCTAGAATATTTCTACGAGATAAAATAGGAATCATGCTTTAAATCAAGATTGGCTAAGATTACGGATCACACCAAAAACAAGAAAATCAAGAAGAGAGAAATGGTGATATCATGTCTATAAAGAGACAACTTAATTCATTACGAATTAAGGGGAGTGAATGAAAAAGAGGATGCTGAAGAGAAACTAATGAAGAACAACTTCATACAGTCCTGATCAATCAAGCTATGGAAATAGCTAAATATTTTTGTTGACACCGAGCAACAAAGCACAACATCACTGATCATGAACAAAAGTGGAGCAAAGGTATTTAAAAGATATATTGATCAGAATGGTTTAATGAGCTTACAATAGATCTGAAAATCTTCAAGCATAAAGTTGTATATGTGAACATATCATTTATTGTTTCACTTTAACCATTGATTCAGAAAGTCTCTTAACCGAGCATGATTTAAAGATCCTTTCTATATTGAGATACATCCTAAGGAGTATCAAAAATTTTGATCATGAAGGTAGCATGAGATGCCAGATACCATTTGACAAACTACACTGGGTTTGGTCATAGAAGGTAGCATAGAGATTCCCGATATCAAGTGACAAACTAATCTTTTAAATCCTCTACCAAGGTCACACCTAACAGTGTGTTTGTAACCTTTAACAAGGTTGGCTCTTCACCGAGCTCACTTTAGAAGAGTGAAAATTTTGGGTTACCAGCCCCAAGTGGTTTTTCTCTTAACAAGGTTTCCACGTTAAAAATCTATGTGTCAATGTGTTTATGAGTCATTACTTTAGTGTTTTGCATTAGACATAACTAATCTGGATTGATCAATATACACTAAGCAATTTACTATTTTTCAGTAAATGAAAGAGTGCTATTCGGTAAACATAAAGAATAAGGTTTAAAAGATAACTCCGAGCAGTAGTTATTTGATATGATTGTTTGAAGGCATACATCTTGTAGGACTGAAGATAAATAGAGGCTTAATATTGTGGTACTAAGTTTTTGGGTTGATTAATTGGAATATTTTTGAGGCCATTGATTCACACCCCCCCTCTCAGTTATTTCTAAAAATTGGTATCATAGCTTGTTTGCTTAGAAAGGGAGTTTAACAGCTCAAGCAAAAGATCAAAAGATGAACAAACGAGATGTGCCCAAGTTGAATAAAGACAACTTTTCATCATGGCAAAGAAGAATAAGACTCCACCTATCAGGTATTGGTAATGATGTTACTCAACACCTTGATACTGAAAATGTGTTGCCTACATGACCTCACACTCTTGAGCAATTGACAGAAAAGCATGAGCATAATTGCATGATGATAGAACTTGCCTCATTTCTCTCCGATGCTGAGTTTGAAGATGTCAAAACCTGCACATCTACAAATAAAATGTGGGATAAGTTGAATTTGGTACATGAAGGAGATTCTAATGTACTAAGAGCCAAGGAACAAAGACTAAGATGGAGGTTTGATGATCTAAGGATGAAAGAAGGAGAGAATATCACTCAGTATAGCTATAGAATCAAAGAGGTAGTCAATGCTATCCGAGGAGTTGGAGGTGTACTTGAAGAGGAGACAGTGGTAAGAAAAATCTTAAGAACCTTACTGCCTGTATATGCTATTAGAGTTTTTGTTATTCAAGAAATGAGAGAAGTTGCAAACAATATAGTTACTCTAGATAGTCTGATTGGTAAACTGATTTCATTTGAGATGAATAACTTTGATAATAGTGTCTTACCATCTATAGAATCTGCATTCAAATCTTCTTTGAAAATAAGTAATTCAAGTCATCGACACACTATTAGAAATGATAGTGAAAGTGATAATGAGGATCAAGGACTTGATGAGATTGAAGCACTAATGGAAAGAAGACTGGAGAGAGGAAAAGGTAGATACAAAGGTAAATTACCACTTGTATGTTTTAACTGTAAAGAGGTTGGACACTTTGCTGCAAGATGTCCTAACAGAAGAAAAGATGACAGAACTTATGAAAAGAATTTTTACCGAGGTGATAACAAAGATTACCGAAGCAATCGACAAACTGAAAGAAGAGATTGCCTAGCTGAGAATAGAGCTAATGATACTGACACCAAATCTGAAGAAGACATTGAGATGGTATTTGTAGCCATGAAGGATGATTCAGATGGAGAAGAAGAAAGGTATGTAGAAACTACACTCATATCTAAGGTTAGTAAGAATGATGTCTGGATCATAGATAGTGGCTGCACTCACCACATGACCTATGATAAGCAAAAGTTAGAAACTTTTGAATACTATAATGGTGGTTCACTAAGAATGGGTAATGACACACCTTGTCCAGTTGAAGGTAAAGGAACCTGATGGGGAGGTCACCTTACTCTCTGAGATTCCTATTCTCTTCTAGGAATCTCACCAGGAATCCTATTCAATTCAGGACTCTCTAGGCTCACCCTTGAGCCTCTTAGGGCTACTCTCAGACCCTAACCAGAAGGACTATCCTATTTCCCTCTTTCCTAGGTTCCCTACCCACC
>MU228496.1:1106249-1117017 GCA_018584345.1 Thuja plicata | reverse complement strand
TAGAGGAAAAGGGGTGTGTGGGGTATTGGATGGGTATTGGAGGGGGGTGACAAAAAATAAGTCTGGGGTAATATTTTTTGAAAATAGGGATATTCTTTTGTATGCCATGAATGCACGTGATATGACCCAGGTTCACTAAGTGAAGCCTCTATGACATTAGTAATCGTATGATAATGACGTTGTTGTGATAGGGTAAGTGCAAGAAGTTGGGTGCCAATTCCGCGGAAGTCTTGTGGACTCGAAACAATGCCGCTAGAAATGGGCACCTATTTTGAAAAAAAGGGGCACCCGTCTTAGGCTCGGACATCCGATCCAAAATTCAAAAAATGGGTGCCCATTTTTTTTAAAAATAAAAAATAAAAATTTAAGAAACGTATTTTTCGATGTCGATTTATTATATTTAAGAAACGGGTACACGTTTTTAAACGTGTGTCCATTTTTAAAATTTTGAATTTACAAGGCCACCCTTTGCATTGGATTTTGGTTTGGGATAGGCTTGGACCTCCAAAATAATGTCCAAGGCATTTGAAAAGCAGTTTTCTATCTTGCCATAATTTTTTGAGGGCCTTCCTTATCGAATTTTCTAACGAAATGAAAACCCATTATAGAACTTACTGTCTAGATTTCTAAAATATAAATTTTATACTTATATGATCAATTTTACTATTTTTACAATATTTATTAATCAAAAGTGGTACCTAAACTTAAAATAGTAAGGTTCACTAAAACTTTAATAACTTTTTTGTTTTTACAATTTTTTAAAAATAATTTATTTGAAATCAATCTACATAGAATTTGCTTGAAGCTGAAAAAAAGAATTTTGAAAAAATGTGATTTTTTCATCAAATTATGGTGGTCGTACACGAGAGGTTTCAAAAATATATTTTATAGTCAATTAAAAATTAATTAAAAAAAAATATTCAATTAAAAAAAATCAAAAATATTCTCATAAATCTTTGGTGTCTTAGGTATCTTTTCCCTGAAGGATTCACAAAAATTCATTTATATAGGTCAAAATATGGTGGTCGTACACGTGTGTGGTATGGTCCTGAAAGAGACATTTTGAAAAAGTAGTTTTTAAACATGACTACTAAAAAACTTTCTACCATGTGGGTATTTAAATAAATTATATATTTGAAAAGTAGACTCCGAGCACTACATTTTCTATTAGTGAAGTGTTTTTAGATTCAATCTCTAATTGCCTCAAATTTTGACATAATTTGACAGTAAATTTGAAAAAAAAGAGAAAACACTTCCACTTTTTTCCCAAAAAGTGGACTCAACTTCTTGCTAGCACCCGATACTTGTTGATTAATTGTAATACTTTACTGGGTTGTTTTGCAAAGTTTAAGTGCTAATTACTTGGTCTAAGTGGGTGTTTAATGCCTTTGAAAATAACCAGTGCTTTATTTTGTGGTCAGAGATTTGGAATTCCTCTAATAGTCATAATAGGTTTAACACATGGTTGGAAAACTAAATTGTGTTCACTATAGTTTGATTGGGATCTTTATTCACTAAGGATTCATCTTTAGAAGAGAAAGCATTGGAAATATTTCTAGCGATATCCTCCTCTTGCACCAAAGTATCCTCGTGAGTAGGACAAATTTTGGGAGAGGGATAAGCATGATTCACCAATGCTTCATCTCTAGAAGAGATATGGATAAAAAGAAAAGATAAGTCACTACCATATGAAAGGAATGGAATATTATTAATGTTTTGAGAAAAACCTTAAATTGAACTAAAAAGAGGAAGTTACAACTCGATTTATCAAATACAATATGATTAAACAAGATATTTAGTGAAACCATTTTGCTTTGTAATCTACGAGATATAACACTATCTAACCAATTAAGTTAGATGGGATAACAATGATGTGATTAATTAACCAATACAAGTACATATGTAATAAATGTTTGATATGATTGCATCCTAGTTTGAAGGTGTCTGTGTCAACTATAATTTTCAAATTTCAGATCTAGAGGCTTAGTAGATCTATCTTTTCTATACATATGTCAGTGTATACACTTCTATATACATACACAAATAGATATGTATGTGTGAGTATACATATGTATGTATGTATGCATGCATATATGAATGTATAAATAAATACACACACACACATGTGTGTGTGCATGTACGCATGTACACACACATACACACACACAAATATATATGTGCATGTGTGTATGTAGACACACACACACATTCACACACTCACATAAGCATATCTATACATATATTTATATGTATATACACACACATACATATACATACATAATAAATTTTATATTATTTAGAGTTAAAATTAAGGTTAGGGTTACAATTATGCTTAGGTTAGAATAAGAATTACCATAACTTTCTTCATAACATCTAATTCCTAATCGTAATCATAACCCTGTATATCACCCTATTTCTAACCATAACCATAACTCTATTTATAAATAAAATGCTAAATATATTTTAAAACCTAGTTGTGCCCCCTAAAGTCTGATGTGTCAAAGTTTTGCTATTCCTTTATGTTTTTGACGTGCCATAAAAAGGATTTGTTTTAATTTTATTGCCAAGTGTGGGTGTATGATGTTGATATAGTTTCTCTGTCAACCATGTGTCGTTATGAGGACCTATACCACAACGCCAAGTAGCATATGATGCATCTTGAGTGTTAGAGTAAGAGTAGAATTATACAAAGAGTTATAGCTGGGAATATAATCTTTTTTATGGCACATTTTAAATATTAGATTTTTCATAAAATATCTTTCATGTTGCACCGTAACGGTCATATGTGAATGGTGGCATTATTCTCAAGCCTTCTAGAGACTATACACGAGATACAACCACAAATGGCAATCCTCCTCTTTCTCTTGGGCCTATATGAACTGTGGCTTTTGAAAGAGTTAGTCCCTGAGATTTATGAATTGTTAATGCTCATGCCAACCTTAATGGTAATTGAAAGGTTTTGCCCCTTTGTACTGGTGTTATGGGAACTATTTTTGGATAATGATTATCAAATGATAATCCAGAATAATTATCAAATTCAACCATGACATATGTTGGTGGTTCAAGTGGAGAAATTCCTGGTTTGTAGACAATATTTCTAATGTATACCAATATACCATTGACAAGACTATCTTGTATCCAAATATTTGAAGTCAACATCACCCTTGAATTCTTACTGAACAATAACTCTAGATCAAGTTCTTCACTTGGACAATCTTCAATTGTATTACCATTCCTTGACTTAGTTGCAAGACTACGTGCAACAAGATGCCTCATAGAATATAACATTCTCATGTTATGGTTATGAACATTGTCATTTGTTGAGAACAAATGCATCGTCTTGTCAAACTCATCAATGGTTGCAACATCTGACCTTATAGGGGTTCTTATCATAAGCAAGTTCCAATCATCTATTTTTGGATTTGCATCTCTTAGATTTGTCATAAGTTGATGAAATCTTTGTTGCTTGATGTTTTCTCCATCTTGCCTAATTTTTTTTATCTAATGGAACCACAATTTTGTATTCTTGTCACAATAACTTTGCCCGCCTATTTCTATCATATGCCAGTCTATCATTCACTGGAGGTAATTGGCCTAGATCACAAGCCAAAAAAATAGATATACTAGAAAGAAAGTCATGAAAAAATATTTTTAAACCATCTACGAATATCATATGAAGATAGTGTATATGAGTTATATTAATAAATATTATATCACATAATTAGCGCTATTATCAACAATGAAAGCTATACCTACAAAGCTTATGTCAACACTTCCTGGGAACACTTGTCTGAGTCGACAATCTATATTTTCTAGCAAGTTTTGACCAGCGAAGCTCATTTCATCAATCAAAATATATCTGATATGGGTAATTTCTTCTTGAAAACTTGTAAGCTGTGTCCCGTCTAGCTGAGCACAATCTCTTATTGGTACTTAAATCTAGTATTTAAATAGAAACTAAATCTAATATTTTAACACTAAATGTAATATTTAAATCAAACAATTAAAATACGATATTTAAAAACTAATTTAAAACCAAATAAAATAGTTAAAACTAAATCTAAATATAAATACAAAACTCAATTAAGTCTACCTCTAAATACTACATATAAAAATACAACATTTAAATCTAAATAAAAAAACAACATTTCAATATTTAAATATATATCTTAATCTAAATTTAAATCTAAATAGAACATTTGTAAACTAAATAAAAAATGAATTATTAAAACAAAATATGCAAAAATAAATGCCTCACCTTGAAATGTGTTTGCTCTTCAAATCTCCTCCAAAACTCTCTCCTGCGTTGAAATCTCTTTGCTACTCCTCTCTGCAAAACAAAAAATGAAATGGGGAAAGACTCTTTTATAATATGAGAGTGTCTCCTCGTCTTCTCCAAAGTGTGCCTCTTCGCATTCCTTTGGCTCTCTGTATTATTCTGTTAAAAAACGAAATAAAAAGATAAAACATGAAAAAGCCCTAGGTGGGCATGCAAGGAATTTATTTAAAAAAAAATTAAATGTCCATAATGGACGTTTTATAGTTTAAAAAATAAAATTTTATTGGTGGGTGTGAGGCCACCAACCCCCGTCACCCACTGTCGCTTGCCACGTGGTCGTGCAGCGTACACTGCCGGCAGGCATTGCAGCCTGCCAATGGCAGTGTCGCGGCCTCCCCGCTGGAAGGGGCCCTTGGCGGGTCCTGCCGACAGGCTCCCCCACTACGTGGGATTACGTTTTTTTATTTTTTAATTTTTAAAAAAATATGGCCAAGTGGTACGACCGTTTTTTTAAACTTTTATGGCCTTATTTTTCTGGTTTTTTCATTTTTCAATGCCATTTGGCATTTTCTATTTTATTTCAATTTTTTTAATTTTTTCAAATGCCATTTGACATTTATGAATTTAACTTTTCTTGACATATTCGTGGTGGTGTCCGGTGGTGCGGCTAGACGCCACTCGCACAATTAGAGTTACAATTCTTGTTAGGATAAAATAATTATGACACACATATATTAATTGTGCACATATTTAAGATGTAAGCTTTATTTTAAAATGTACAAATCACTTTAAATTTTTTTTTAAATAAATTAAACTTGAAATATTTGTCCTCAATTAATATCTTACATGTTGCAAGATTACAACAAAATATATCTTTATATATGTTCGAAATTGATTAAAAGATAGACACATTTTATATAGATTCACCACTTAATGGTAGGTGAGAGGGAAGATCAAGGAGATGAAGAGACATTTATCCTTTCAGTATCCAGTAAACACACACTTTCTTCTTTCCTATTATCATATTCCTTGTAGAACAACTCCTGCTATTATAAACTACCATATATCTATACAAGAACATATTTATTGGTTTTCTTTCCTATTATCATATTCCTTGTAGAACAACTCCTGCTATTATAAACTACCATATATCTATACAAGAACATATTTATTGGTTAAAAGAAGGTATAACTCAACATTTTTCATTGCAGTGAAATTACTCCATTACCATGGCGAATGTAGATATGAATTTGGGTAGTGTGCAGACAAAGAAGAGAACTTTCAAGAAGTTCATATTGAGAGGGCATGACATGGAAGCTCTTTTGGACATGCCTCCAACTCATCTTGTGAATGTGTTGGGTGGTCGTGCTCGAAGAAATCTCCATCGTGGTATGGGAAGGAAGGCCAATTCTCTCATCAAGAAGCTGAGGAGAGCAAAGAGAAGTGCTCATCCAGGGGAGAAGCCATTGCCTGTGAAAACCCACCTGAGAAAGATGATCATTCTACCTGAAATGGTTGGAAGCATTGTGGGTGTTTATAATGGTAAGATATTCCACCAGGTTGAAATCAAGCCTGGGACGATTGGCCATTATTTGGGTGAGATTTCTGTTTCCTACAAGCCTGTCAAACATGGAAGGCCTGGAATTGGTGCCACCCATTCATCCAGGTTTATTCCTCTCAAATGAGCCTGCAACAAGGATATATACAAATGTGTTTCTTTTTTACTAGGGTTTGGCTTTGCCATTTCTTATATATCAGTTTGTGAAAAGTAACTGTTATTCAGCTGGTATTTGTTGGTTTTCAGAGTCTTTTTTTCTCTGTCTTTGAAGTATGCTATATGCTTGCATAGTAAACAACTTGTGAGCTGGTTAATTTACTGGCTTATTTCACTGTCCAATAGTTCTTGATTGTTTTGTATTTGAATGAAAATTGATAACAAAAAATGTGGGTGAGATGAGGGAGGAGATATTTAGATAATGATTCTTTTTATATAGTTTTTATATTTTAATTTTTAAAATATAATTAATTATGTTAATATTTAATAATTCAATTCATTATGCTGATAGGTGTAATTATACAATGACAATATTATTTTTTGTATTATAAAAAGAAAAAGGAAAAGACTACTGTTTACTTCCTATTCAATCATAAATGACATTTTTTCTTACAATGAAGACTGTTGTTTTTTATATCTTCCTTGTAAATGCCAAAAATATTTTTTAAGTTTTTAAATTTTTTTCAAGTAATGAATACTAACAACTTTTACAATTTGATATAGGTATGCTAGTTTATTGGCAATATGAGAAATTTTAGTCTTGTTTGAACTAGGTGAGCCCACAAAACTCTAACAACACAATAGAAGCACAAAGTTCATTATTACACCCCTGTCTCACGAACATGAAGTCACTAGCATGAAGACTAACAACTTCAATAAGAAAATTCAAACTTATTAAGTTTGGCTTTTAATTAATTGTCAAATTTAAGTTAAAAGAATTTTTTATGCAACAATAAATAAACTAATTAAATCTTTTAAAATATCTTAGATTTATTTTAATTTATAATATTAAATATAGATTCTATGATTTTTATTAGATTAAAATACATATTCTTATAAAATATATGTTATATGTACACAAATTTAATATATTCAAGTTAAATAATTAATATTTACATATTAATTTAAATTTAATTTAATTAATATTTAGTGTAAATGATTATATTAAGATGTGTAATATTTTTTTCATAATTACATAAAAAATATGTACAAATACTACTTATGGATTGTTATTAATGTTAACAAAGAGGATTGGTCACTTTTGATGGTTTTTCTTTAAAATATATTTTTTTAATGATGTGCAAGTGTCATAGGATTATGTGTTTACAAACACAAAACTATGTGCAAAATTTCAAAATCTGATTTTTGATGTCCATCTCTATGTATAATAGCCACTGGTTGAATTCATTAGTCTTCGAATATGGAAATTTAAATCTTGAGAGTTTGAAATCAAATCATGACAATAATCTTATTTTAGGGATATAATAATTTTTTTAATAAAGTATGTCAATTGTCTTATTTGAAGGACATAATTGTAGTTGTAATCTAAAAATCACAATTACCTTCCTAATCAAATAACATCATCTTATTTACAACCTTATCTAAGATAAGTATACTCATCGAATCTAAATTTTAAATTAACACAACGAAAAAATAAATAAATTATATACTAAAATCATACATAAAAAAAAGCAACCTAAAATAATTTAAAGAAAAATAAATCAAATTCTATACAAAAATTCATCCTTAAAACAAAATTCTCAAAAACTAATCAAGGGAAACAATGTCATCTTTAATCGATATTGGCATAGTATGATGGTTTAGTTGGAAAGGTGAACTAAGAATTGACTCATCCACCTGCTAATTACAATTGCATTGGGCATCAACTTGCTTTATTTTTTGGGTGGGAGGGAATCATAGGCTTAGGTGGGTGGGAAGCCCTTAACCTCCCACCCATCTCTACATGACATTGCTTCCGGATGAACTATAATCACCCCCTCTACCATTAAACAACCCCATAGAATTATAGGGGCCCTACTAGATAATTATAGTTGATCCTTAGCTTCTTACTAATTATAGTTGAACAAGGTTTTCATTTCAGAATATAAGGGTTTTTGAAGCTAGGAGGCATTTTTTCGAGGAAGCTACAAAGGTATTTTGTGATCGGAGGAGTGTGACTTTGCAAGTTTTTTAATCAAGAAGGATTCAAGCAAAAAATAATTTTGCTTCTATTTGAGCAATCGGAAATAAAAGGACTAGAACAAAGAAATATGATCGTAAAAGGGATGACCAAATAAAAGGTCATACGAAACTTATCGAAGAGCAACCAGTCAATGTTGAAGAAGAACCTATCGATGTTGAAGAAGGTGCAATTCAACTAGGGGAGGATATTGGTAGTAGTCGAGGTATACATATTTATCCTACAATGCAAAATTTGATGGAGATGAATGAGGAATCACTTGTCAGTTTTATTGCACCGGAGCACCTAATACCTAAAAGCACTATTAAATTGCATGTCAAAAATATGTGGAAGGAATATTTTGAGGATAAAGCTTTGGTGGGAAAAGCACAATTGTTTGCAAAGTTATTAAGGAAAAGAGAAATGACTCTGGTTTTGGAGTTGTTGGGTGTTGATAATAGAAAAATTGTAGGAGGTCAAGTAAAAGAAACAATAATTGAAAATTTACAAGATGCGTTGAACGTTGTTAACAAGACAGATCATGGAGGATCTGATTCAAATGCTACTAGAAGAGTGTTGATGACTATGCTTTCTAGTAAGAGATTGACACATATAAATCAAGTTCAAGCAGTTTCTGATTTACTCAAGGTATCTCGAAGAACTGTCTAGAGATATATTAGGAAGAGAAATGTGTTGGATATTAACATTGAAAAGAATTAGGTACAGATTTGTAGAGTTCCTCGAAAAGACAAAATTTTTGAAATGTAAGAAGATGGGTCATTCAATTTTGGACCAACCACTCTCGTATTTTTTCCAATAGAAGGGACACTATACAGATGAAAGATGAAGAGACCAGTATGAATATTTCACATCCAAAACATTTTGTCGATACTACAAAAAGTGAACTATTTGAAACATTCAAACAAGAATTTTCAAATGTTAGAGAAAGTTTGAGATTTGTGTCCTTGCTTCGTACGCATAACTAAGGTTCGTGAAACATGTTGTTTTCGAAATCATGTTGAGTTTCACTTATACTTGCAATCATATAAAAAGTTTATGACAATATTTAATCTAGATATGGTTCCTGGAAGCACAACAAAATTTGTGAAATCCATTTTATGTGATAAGTCAGAAGACTCAGATGAATTCAATGTCCAATCTATAAAAAATGAATGCAATGATTGCGGAAATTTACATAAATTTCCTTTACAATTTGATAATATTGATGTTAAAACACCAGTCCAATGAAAGATATTTGAATACGAGAAATACCAAATGAAGACAGGACAAGAATAAAAAAAAATTGCATTGAAGGAGAGTGAATTACCATACCTTCCGTTCATGGACAGATTTTGATCTATGATTTATCCACATATCCAACATTGTCATGGTGCACGATGGAAAGCTAAACAGTTTCGTGATTCCAAAAATCGTTTGCCACCTAGTTGTATTCTTTCAGTTGTAGACTTTGCAGATAACTATACATTTTCTCCTCAAACAGAGCTCCAAAGTTAATATTATCATTCTGATCAAGTTGCAATGTTTGTCCATGTGACCTATAGACATGCATAATTCGATTTGGATGAGATAGAAAGTATAGATAAAAATGAACGCATTATCATCAAGGATGTTCATTTCTATATCAGCGATGATAAGGTTCATGATAGGAGCTATGTGGCTCATTGTTTCGACATGTTTTTCCATAATCTTGCGAGTCGCTACATAAATGCTTCGCAACACTGGATCTGGTCTGATGGGTGTGCGGGTAAGTAAACTTGAATTAAATTTTCTTAAATAGTATTTCAATTATATTATCTAGATATATTTTTAAATTATATACATATAAAGTATTTTAAATTTTTTACACATGATTGTGCAGGTCAATTTAAATCTGCAAAAGCCTTTAATTGGTTAGCCATGCAACATGCTAGATACAATGTTAAGTTTCTTTGGAACTTCTTTGAAAGTGGACATAGAAAAGGAGACCATGATGGAGCAGGAGCATGTGTGAGGTGTGCAGTCCGACAACATGAACTTCAAGGTATGTATACATTTTCAATATTCAATTTGTTTGTAGTATACTATATATGTACGTGCATGAACTTTAATCTTCATTTGATAGTTTGAATAAACTAATTTTATATTTATATGTACTTTAAATTGTTAAATATATATAGGTAACATGATAGAGAAAGAAAAGAAAATTGTTGAATGGTGTCGAAATCATTTTGCTACTCGAGACACAAAACACAACAAACGTTACTTTTGGGAAGTGATAGGTATTTAAAACTTTCATTTTTCAAACTCAAATTCTAAAAATTAAATTATCTCTAGGGTACATGCATTTCACATTTTTCATAATCAAACTGAGCCAATTTGACTTTAAAATTGATCTAATTTGTCTAGATATCAAACAATCCAATCCTTACAATTGTCAATCAATTGTTAGAATTAGAAGTTTACATCAAGTGATGACTACATGACAACACAAGCCTCCACTAATTCAACTAAGAGATTAACAACACAATGAGTCAATGTGTTAATATTTCAAATAGATATGTTTCACAATAGGATCAGAAAGAGTTAGTCAGAATTCCTCCTTATGAAGATGATGACAATGACATAGACATCCATGATCCTATATATTTAGCTGATTATGAATGAGTTTCTGGTTTAGTTGTTACAGGTGCATGCTGATATATATATATATATATATATATATATATATATATATATATATATATATATATATATA